>CM031238.1:848647643-848789944 GCA_018340775.1 Taxus wallichiana var. yunnanensis | reverse complement strand
GTTACGTATTGCTGTACCATCGGCCTCAATGTTATGCGAAGATGTCAAGGACGTGAACGATTATGCAGTGGAAAGAGAGAAAATACAGAAGAGTGCTAGATTGGTGGCAAGTGAAGAACGAGGAGAGAAAAGTCGAGGTGAAGTAAAGCAAGCACAGGGTATGAAATAATAGACATGGTGGATGAGGAGAAAAAGGAACGAAAGAGGTAGGGTGCGAGAATAAGAGAGAAAGTACGATGGGGAAGAAAGGATTGGAGGGAAGGACGAACAAGAAGAAGACAAGATGAGAAAAGAGAAGATGATGCAGAGCAGAGGCGTGGAAAGCAGTGCAAAAAGGGAGAGAGAGGAGGCTGCAAATGAAGGTATTGAATAGAAAAGATACATGAAGTGAGGGAGGTGGATGAAGATGATGGGAGAGAAACAATGGAAAAAAATGGAGGAGACGAGGAAGATGGAAGGGAGATAAATGATGGAAACATGGAAGAGATGAGAAGAGATGAAGAATTTAAAGAAGAGGAAAAGAGAGACTATAAAATGGAAAAAAAAAGAAACTATAGAACAGATCAGAAGATGTGGGGAAGATCTGAGAAAAGAAGAGAAATTAAAGTACAACATGTAAGGGATGCCAGTAATGTGGCACAAGTAGTAAGATCAACGAACCAAGTTATTACGGGAAGACTAAGGTAAGGAATATGGTGGTTGTATACTGCATGGAAATGTGGGGCTGCAAGGTGGGAGGGAGGTAAAAAGGCGGGATAATGATGAAGATATGGTAACAATGGTAAAGCTGCACAAGCAAGGTGGGCACGAGAGGGTAAGGGGGAAGAAGATGGAAAGAAAGAGAGAGAAAAGAATAAAAGAGTGGGAAGTTGAGGAGAGGACAAGAGAGGAAATGACGCAAAAAGGAAGGGAATAAAGAATAGGGATACATGCAAATGGAAGAGTGGGTACATCATCAAAAAGTAGTGAGGAGAAGAGAGAGTAGGGAATGACACGCGTGCCAGAAAAGTCGGATAGAGAAATGCGAGATGACGAGGATAGGAGGATTACAAGCAAATAGACAAAGGTCAGTATGATTTAAGAGCATTGAAGATATTAACAAGTGGGCAAGAGGGAAGATGGAGAGGTGGCTTAAGAAGTGAGTAAGAAAAGGTGGAGGTGGAGAGCAAGGAAGGGGGAGAAAATAAATAATGGATGATGTAAGAGGCTATGTCAAGCGCTCAAATAACGTTATGAAGCACTAACAATAACTATTATGGAAAAGATGGGGGAAGGAGGGAAAATGGAGAAGGGATGAAGAGAGGGAGAAAATAGTGGAGAATGATGCAAAGTCATTTTTAGGGTTCGACTAAACAATAATTATTAGGCATGGAAATGGGAAGATGATGATGAAAGAATGAAAGAAGGGATTTAGTGGAAGAGGATATGCCACAAGAACACAGCGAAGACCAACAATAATTATTATTGCAAGATGGGGGAAGTAGTGGAAAAAAATGGAGAGGAAGAAGATGAGCAGGAAAGTGAGAAGGAGAATGATGCGAATGATTTTTAGGGGTTGGACCAATAATAATTATTAGTATGGAAATGGAAGATGATGATTGAAAGAATGTTAGTGGGGAGACTAAAACACAGCTTATGGTTAGACATGAGAATGGATATGGGAGAATCGAGAAGATGGAGTGGAAAGATTAAATAAAGGAAGAATGATGGCTCAGATAAGATGAAGACTTTGGGAGAGAATGCAGAGGATGAGGATGAATGAGGTGGAAATGAAGAAACAATACATGTAAAGAAATGACAAAAAGCAACATGAAGAATGATAGAAAAAGGAGGGTGAAAATAGGGGAAAGGAATGCTGTGATAAACTCTAAGATGGTGGATGCACTCTATGATATGATAGGGTCGAGAAGATAATGGTAGAGAAAAATTTGTCAGGTAGGGAGACCAAGAGGAAGGAATGGCTGTAATGGAAGGAATCGATGAGCCTAAGCAGGTGAAGTAGAACGACAAGCCCTATCTTAAGGCAGACTCTAAAGGAACGATACATATATGTCTAAAGTGCATGATTATGTGACTACACTTTCTAGCTTCTACATTGTTTTGCGTAGCTTATGCTTGTCTTTTACATGCATTCTTGCCTGTGACAACACTTGTTTCTAGCCATTTGTTTTCAGTGCAGCTCTTGGTTTCTAAAATCACATTCCTTCCCCTCAGTAGGGGCATAGTTTATGCGGTCAGGTCCTCTTTTGGGGCCGTGATCCTCCTATATGCGATGGTCACATGCATCCCTCAAAGAGGGGGCATTTTTGGGGTTTTTCACATTACACAATGTTTCCTACTATCCAGTACACACTTCAATTTAGTTTTCCATCCTTAACATTGTGTTATACTGAACGAGTGGGTTCTGAATAGTCTACAAAACCCGCATACAATGGATTTTATATGATGTGTCATGTCTTTGACATTGGGAGTAGTTATAGGGTCGGAGGATATAATAGATTTCCCCTCTCACTAATTACTGGCCAACAAAGGTGTCGGATCGACGCTAAAACCGGATGTAAAATACAAAGATATCTTTCATACTATTCTTAGGGAAACAAATACATGTTGGACAATAATACAACTTTCTCCCCCTATACTTCTTCGGCCATATCAAGTGAGATCGCCTAAAAACTCTTCAGCGACATATGTGTGTGGGTATCCTTTTCTACACTCTTTTTCTCACCATGGATCTGTGTGCACATGTTCCTTTTACTTTTTCATGCTTCCATTTACATTATTTTTAATACATACATGCGTTTTTTACATATACATGCATTTGACTACTGATTGTTTTATCCTTTCGGTGTCCCTCCATATGAGAAGCAAGTAGTCAACAACAACAAAGGCATCAACAAACAACAACAACGCCATTTAGTTGTCCATACCTCATACTAACATGCATGTACCTCACATACGATTAGCATGACAGTACAGCATGCGTTTTGCCCTAGGTTCACTCTCACCACTTTTTGCACTTTTACATCTTTACTCACCACGCTCCACTATTTTCTCATTCCATGCTTTGTCTAGTCCATCAGCACACTTTCTACATCACTCTACACGGACATCAGTGTACGTGATCTCTAATTACTTTATGTTAATGAGTGTTCACGAACAACATAAAGTGGGGATAAATGTAGACACAAAATCACACACTTTAGGCATTATTTTTGTCCCACCTCATACTATTATTCATATGGTTTCAGGAGTGAAGAAAGTACTAATCAACCCATGTCCTTTGGCCATTTTACTTTGTTTGTCATCATCACTGCTCAACTGCCCGCATGTACTTTCGCTTAGCTAGTTTTGCCATTTGGCATCGCTTTTATCTTCTTATTCGGGGGTACCCTAAGCGCACTGGTCCCATTTAGGGCACCCATATCCATTTTGACACTTCCCCACCACTTTTTAGGCACTTTCTAGCCGTTTGATCTTTCTATCTTTTTGGTGGTCGGCCTTTTTGGGGTTAATTGTGAAATTAGAACAAGAGAACCATATAAATATAAAGTTATGAGAACATAATGAGGGACCAAGCACTAAGCACTACTATCATCACCTAAGGTTGCATCCATTAAAGGCTCCCTTTGTATCCATTTAGCTCCACTCACAAGGCACAAGGTTGGTTGTATATTTGTATCACACGCATAGAGGGAAGTTTATTCTATTCCATTAGCCATTCCATTACATTCTACATCTAGTTATTGCTATACCATTTCACAAAGTGCGCAAGAATAACCTAGGGCATGATTGCACACATACACAAAGAACTACATCGGGTCAAAATGTAGCGCAACACTCAGTTAGTAAGACCACCATCAGTGGTCACGAGATAATTCAACCCCCTTCATATGCATCTTTCTTTTTTAGGATTTGATGTTCATCTTGGGGTTTTACAGGTGATTTCTTATGTAGGTATCAGAACGACATTTGATTTAGTTCAACGGGGTTAGTGCAAAAAGAAGAAAACATGGCGAAATAACATCCAACAACACCTCGTGAGAAGGGTTTCAAAGTTATTTCCACAAATTAGTGGCACCATATCTCGGGACTAAGGAACCTGGCAAGGTGCCTCTTGTCCCTCTCTCCTAAGTGCCTCACTCCTGGGGAGAGCTCAGATCTATGCTTTCTTAGGCTTCTGTGTGATTGTTTCCTCCTCCGCTTGCTCGGTTTACACTTCTGTGACACAATCCAACACCTTTCGCCAATCAGCTAAGCTCTTCCTAACCCTCTTTTCTCATTAGGGTTTCACATTTCTACTTGCTTAGTGGCTTGGGTTACTTTCTTTTACTTAGATTTTATTTACTATTGTTCTTAATATTAGATTAACATAGAATATTCCACATTTTAGTTAATCACTTCTACGCTTCTAAGATTTAACAAACTAATCTCATCTTGAATATTAAAACACAATCCATTCACATACCCACGCCTTTTCTCGGGGTCATCTTCCACATGTCCAACCCTTTTAGAGTGAGTTTCTAAAACTATTCAACCAGGTGCTCTTTTACAACTACTTTTTTTTGTCTTAAATTTCAGAACTTTTTGAATAAGCTCATTTGATAGTCTAAAGGTAAGAATTTGGCCTTCAGTTTAGTCACCATTCTATCCCAAGTTTTAATTTTCTTTTTCCTCTTAGTTTCGCATGCAGTCCCATCATAAAGATGCATGACATTTTAACCTCAGTGCAAAACAAACTTCACTTTCTTGGCCTCCTCCGATTCATAGTCAAAGTGTTTTTCCATCTCTGTAATCTAGTCTATGAGCTCTTCACCATTCAAGCCTCCACTATAATAAGGCACATCCAATTTGGGCTTGCTTCCAATATTTGTCACAACTCTAAGAAATCTTGTCTCAACTACATCCTCCACTTCTTCTTCAAGTCCTTGAGCTTCTTGGGCTTTTTCTTCTTCATCATCACTCACATTCTCAATGTGAACTCCTCTTCTATGGTTTTGAGGTTTAATCGCAACTAGTCTTGCTTGGACCTCTCTCATCATTTGTGTTAACTCAACAAATCTAGGTGCTCTTGCTCAAGACCCCTTCTATACTCAACACCCTATCCTGAAATCTATCACACTCAATCTCTCTCAACACTTCAGCAGACTTATTTCTCATAGTTTGTTATCAAACACACTTCTTTCTTCGTCTACATTTCTCCATCTCGATACCATTTAATGTAGGCAAAAATAAGAGTCCCATAAATATAAGAGTCTTACTTTTCAAAGAATAAAAAACACACTGCAGTATGAGTGTAAAAGAATAACAACTTCATTGATTAAAAGCCTTAAATGACTTCTACCCACAATTTCATAATAGTTCTAGAGACTCCAAAGGGTCATGTACATACACCATAGGATCCTTTCTAAGTCACTAAGAACTTACAATAAACGTGTGCAAATTCTACACCACAAAACTCAAAACTAAGATTCTTATTGACTTCTAATCACCAAGATTATCTCCAGTAACTTCCTCTCATTCCGAGTATCTTAAAAAAATTGATAGCCCTTCATATATCAGTCTTTCTAGTTTTGAGTTGCTCTCTGCTCTTTGTTTTAATCGAATTCCCTCACATGGTGTCAAACTCCTTCAAATAGGGAAACGAAACTCCCAAAATATCAACACTTTATTCCCGAGTCATGTGCGTGTGAGAGTGTGTGTTGGAACTTAAGATCACATTATCACCTTGGATGCTCCTCCATCACTTATCCACTCCATCGATCACAAAAGGAAACGGATCCTATATCCCTCAATATTTTCATTCAACCATCCACATCAAACTTTAAATTTAAGGAGTTTGAATAAGGGGAAAGAAAAAATGAATAAAGGGATACATTATTAAACAAATTTGTGAATATATTGAAAATAAGGAAGAACATACAATAGATTTGCAAATGTATATTGACTACAAGGTAGTAATTAAGATTTCTCAACGAGCAAATTCATATTCAAGCCGCAATTCATACATAATTCCAAGCCTAATGACCACAATCGCATCCGTACTACTAGACAAAAATTTATGTGCTCCATACTAGATTGAATTTACTGTGCAGAGAAAACCCTCACCTTCACCTGCGGGGATTTCAAGGTCACCGACTCCAACGATAACGTCCTCCTCAATCGAGCCATTATTTCTATCTCTGAGCGGGACGTAGTCTATTTCCAGTGGCAGAGATGAGTGCTACAGAGTGAGAGAGCTTGTGAGAATCGAACCTTGAACTTCCTGCAATCAACTTCTTAAATTGTTTCACCTATTCTGGAAATGTTGTGAAACTGTAAACTTGAAATATTCTGCTACCGCCCACTGCAAAATTCACTCCTTGTCTAATCCTCTTTGCATTTGCTTCACAGTCATGATTTTTGAGCAACTCGTAAGATACAGGACAAGGAAGCCCTAATATATCCCCTGTACAGAGTACATACCGCCACAAAAAGAAAACCATGAATTAAGTCATATAGCTTTAAAAATCTGTATAATATGATCTGGCAGTGGAAGCAAAGGTTTACCCCAAAAGTCTATCTTTGGATTTTATCGAGGTTTAATTGTCGTGGAAAGTTTTTCAGAGCGTTGATGATGCTATTTCATGCCCGCAAAAAGCATGAAACTAGAGTAGGTCATTACGTTTCTTGCTATCAAGCTCCAAACCTCGCCAAGGCTAATCTCAATTTGAATTTGGGGTCTACAAGATCCATTGATTAATTTATACGTAAGGTTTAATAAAGTGAAGTTTTCCATGTAAAGGGAAGTTTTTGATGCACTGCAGATGGGAAGCATTTAGAGGGGCCGACTCTAATGATAAGAATTTTTCCTTCCCCGCCAAGAAATCATCGTTGTTTCAGCTGAAGATATTTAATTTCAAGTGTTAATGGCGGGTAAGCTTTTTGACAAAAAGTGATGATTTCCATGTAAACGGTGGAAGCTTATTTTGATTGGGGAAGGACAATATATCAAGGGCGGTGACATATGCAGGTACACATCCATCATCCATACACCAAAAGAAAACAATAATTTGATGATTACGCTTTATTTAATTTGGGGATTAATCGGATGTTAGATTTTTTGATATTGTGAATCAGATGAGGCATAAATACACGGTGAAAAATGTATTGTTGGGGAAGGATAAGTTTGCAGTGATTATGCAGCCTGGTGTCGATTATGCCTTGGTAGTTCCTGTTATTCACCGATTTTTTTTGTTGGGAAATGTCAAATATTTTTGGCACCTCTGTTTTTCCCAGCCATCATTTTCTAAATGACAACCAACTTTCAATTAGTTGTCCTCGGCAAATTTTTTTTGGCTTATTTACATGTGTCCACTGCCGTAAACAACTGAATAACCATCAAAAGGTTTATTCACCGTTATTAGCTACATGTAGTTTCATTTAGTTGGTGACAATAGTAATGCAATATTTCCCTTTATGATTCTTGTTTCTTGATTTATCTTTGCCTATATCGTTTAGTTGCATAACTTGCATCGATAGCTTGGCGGATACTATTTGGCTAATATTTCTAGCGGTATCATAAAGGATGTTCAACGTGAAATTCATAGTCATCGACAGTGTGATTTCTCGAGACCATAATATTAACGAATACATTGTTATGTTTGACCAAATTATCATAGTGTTATACATGTATAGATAGATTTTATATTGTAAAATTTATAAAAGAATATATTGATAATAATAATACTATTTATTAATATTAGTATGTGTTTATTTTGGGAATTTTGTTTCTAGAAAGTTTAATGTTGTACATGACATATTTGAAAGTAATTACATGTAATTTATATAGGACATGGGTACCTTCAATAGGTATTGTCGTTGTTTCACCAAATACAACTAAGTGTCCATGCGATTGATTCATATTTATAAGTGTAGTCTCAGGCTATATTAAAATAGGAGCTTTGACACTAGGTAGGGACATACTCCAAAGCATAATGGAGATGGGACACGACTTTTAGCATATGTTGTACTTGTATGTGCTCTGGTAAACATATAAGAAAACTCGGAAGCATACAATTGGCATGTCAACTATTGGCCAATGGATGGGCCGCAGATCCCTCGCGCCGCCCGCCTAGTAAACGAGAGAATCAATCAATCGTGTATAATTGTATACGTTATTGTGACTGGTTTGGCCACATAGTGTACTGAATCGTCAAATTGTTCCTCAAATTGTATACATATAACACACATAATATGCACGGCAAGGGTTTTTAGTTCAAGTTTTAGTGTTTCTGCATTGGAATTTGCTATGTTTCAATTTTCCACCCAAGGTTAGAAATCATATGAAATTTGTTGTGTATTTTTTCACATTTTCTAGGATTTGAGTGCATTTTATGGTGCGATGGAATCAGTAATTTATGTCATCACTTCATGTTGGATACGTAACCATGGACAACATTGTTTCGTCCATCTGTTTGTTTTTTCACACTCAACAAAGTTCGCAGATTGAAGGGCTCATTTTTGTATCCTCTCCTTTGAGGCTCAGCGTCATTAGTCATTCTCTTACCTTGTGTCTTGTTCAACCTTATAATGGTCTGCAACTTTGTTTCATTGGTCGCTTGGCTCGGACCATGTCTATTTTGCCCAAAAATCTTCCTGCTCTGCATCGTGGCATTGGTGTTGCACAACCGATGCCACAAATATTGGTTCATGGGTTGGGAGGATGTTGCAAATAAAGTCTTTTAATGTGTCTACATTAATCATTCACTTTTTTTTTTTAGGTAATTTCCAAGCTTTATTACTCACATTGGTTGCATGTTTTTTCTAAACATTTTCTGCTTTGGGATGTTTATTAAGGGACATTTTTGGTGCTAAGTTAAAAAGATCGAGACAAGTTAGGGTAAAATGAATAATGTGGATGTATAATTGGAAAGTTCTATAAGATTTCGCATGTGCATGTGGATTTTGAGGTCAGACTGAGTGAAGCGATCACTACCTATCCATGCAAATAAAAGTGAAAACAATCCAAGTGATCACTGCCTATGTCTACGATGCTCATAATTATCAAGAATTCTCTAACTTTTCTTTGTATGGTTAATCGGATCCCACATGACAATGTCGATGCCATCTTATCCTTTCATTGACATTTTGATATTTTTAACCTGGTGTTGCTTTGAATGGCACTCCAAACTCGAGGGCCCTCTTGAGTTGTCACACTTATCATAGAATGCACCCGCTTCATGTCGATCACAACGCTTTCACTTGGCCGCCATTAATCATCAACATTATCATCACCAACAAGATCAACTTCACATTTTATCATTACTTTATGTCATTGCCATTGCAACGCAATATGTCTCCATCTAATTAAGACCCACAACTATAAGGCGTAGTTAATATTACTATGATGAACACGACAATAGATAATTTCCATAATTGGCATGTCTATGCCATGCAATTCTACAACCTTCGCTTAAGAGAGGTTGTTGACTTATTAATAGCTATTGTTTTTATTATAGAGAGTTCCTTTCAATTTGTTAGTGACTATTTTATTGATTATTTGTTCCTTATTTTTTTGAATAAGTTAAAAATGTTAAAGAAGTAATGTCTCGCCCATACACTTTTTGTCTCCCTTCGGATTTTAATATTTAATGGAGGAAGATACAATGTTACTTAGAGCATTATCTCTCTTCCCCTGTCATATATGTATGTATGTTTATGTCACAAATATAATATAAATCATTTAGACTATTCATCTATTTATATAATGTCTAGACTCCAGTCTAGGCTCCCTATCATCTGTACTTTTGCCTCTAAGGTTGGGATTCCAAATGCCCCTCCCTTTCAAGACTTCAAACATTCATGTGGAAATGCATTCAACACCGTGACATTTTTTGATTTCTTGGCATACCTTTTTCGTTTCAAGTTATCTCTTCCAGGTTATAGCAATATGGCATTGACATGGTAGAAAAGAAACCACCTTATTGGGTTACTAAGACACTTTCTCAAAGATATCTCCAAAATGCATTGCCTCGACACCTGCACACACCACCCACTTTCTCCTTCAAACGATTAACACAAATGTCACATGTTTCATATAGGGGAGAGGACCCTATAATCGAGCATGCACCAAAACATGTACATCTTTTTTCATCATAGGTTGTTGACAAAAGTACCAATAGTTGTTCACTTTTTGGTTAATGACACTTTTTAAGAGTCAATGAAAATGTGACACATAGGGCGCTCGGTCATTGGTCCCTCTTTCAAATGCTTTATTGTTTAGATTTTATTTATTGATTTTCATTTGTAATTGATTTTTTTATTTGTTTGATTATTACAAATAAATATTAGATACTGGACTTGATGCATTGGATTTGAGATTTTGCAAGATCGTTGAAATTTGAAGATTGAACTTGCCTAGAAGTTGGAAGTTTGAATAACTCATTTTCTACAGAATTATGAGTCATTTCTATCATTTTCTTCAATAATTTCTTTTTTTTAATTGTAATTTGAAAATATGTTTTAAAATTCTCATAAACTTTAATGATACTCATGGATCTTTAAATTAATTAGTACAAATTAAATTTTATGAGAAAAAATGAATCTGTGATAAACTATGAAATTGATTATTCCGATATATTATCTAGAATTAAATAGAAGTCAATAATTATGTGAGAATATTTTAAAAATCAACAACATCCATATAAAATTTAACTTATTTTATGTGTTTTGTAATTTGTTAAAAAATAAATTTGGCGTGCATATTAAATTTTGAACGTCAAATGACATCCATATAAGTTTTTAGACCATCAAATAATTTTATTGTGACGTGTAACATTGAACGTCAAAATCCAACACTGATCATATGTCATGTAAATTTGTAAGTGTCTTATCAAGCACCCCGTTTGGTGTTTTGGTGTGGACTTACATTTACAAGTTAATTGACCCGAGATCAAATTAATTATAAGAAATATCATAATATTCTCCATTATTGCTTGTTGCAGGCTTTGTTTAGTTCTATTAGATGCTAATCTTTGTTTCCTTCATTCATTGTTGTACTTGATGGAGATTTGTTAGGTGTATATTTTGGACGCTAAAGAAAAAGTTGATTATATCCTCTTCCTATTTCATTAAATCAAAATGGTTCATTTGGAATTTATCCAAAGCATGCCCATAACATTTAGGTAAGATAAGAGTTTTGGAGCAAGGTATGGACATCCTTCACGATAAAATAGGAGGTAGTTTTCATTCGAATTTTGTAGTTGTATTACATTTGTCTCTCCTCTCCATCACAAAAAAACTTAAAACAATTTTAAAAACATATATTTCACTCAAAATCACACTATCATATATTGGAATCCATAAAATGACACAGAGAGTAGAAAATGTGGATAATGACGCCGGAGGAATATGGAATGCCCCAATGCTAGTGTCCAAGGTCATTCCCTGTTCTACAAACATTGTAGATATTTGAGCATAAACAGCAGAAAAGACAATAGTAGTTGCCAAAATTGGAAACATACGAAGGAGAATCTTCAGTTCCTCAACTTGGGTCACAGTACATAGCCGCCAAGGATTAGGAAAAACACCCTTCTTAACATCATCATCTATTATTGTAGCTGCTCTGTCAAGACACCTGCAAAATATTTGCTCTCGAATGAGAAAATAAATAAGATAGCAATTAAGTATGCTACACCATATCAACCAGTATGCTGACAGTGGATGGCATTTTCTAGTGTATGCTAGGCCTAAATAAAGCATTGTATAGAATCAGGGATTTTGGGTTACTTGAATTCGTCAGTGTGTTCCAGCTTTCGGCTTCCTTGAATGGCAGATCTCTTGTCTTCTACTTCATAGAGAAGTGAATGATCATTAGGGACTTCTCTTTCTAATTTGCACAATGATGCAACTACAACCTGGCACACCCTTGTCAGAGGGCTACCTCCAGGTTTCTGGAACCTATAATGTGGAGTACCAGAAAAGAAACTGAATAAGGCTACTCCCATAAATACTGTAGGAATACCAAACCCCCATCCCCAACCAATATCGTCCTGGACATACACAAGAACACTGCCTCCAATAAGACCCCCAACATTCATTGACAAGTAATACCAGTTGAAAAAGAAGCCCTTTTTCTTCCTTTCTGTGGGATCAGTGTCATCAAATTGGTCTGCTCCAAAAGAAGACACACAAGGCTTGATGCCTCCTGTTCCTAGTGCAATTAGGTACAGTCCGAGGAAAAAAATACACCAGATTGAGCTAGAGTTGCTGTTGGGCAATCACTCCCTGTGCATGAAGGAGGCTTCAAGGAAGATAGAGATGCCGTAAGAGTCAACATTATCATGCCCTGCAAAAATCAGGGGACCTTGTTAGGCATAGCCGAAACAACACAACAATGAATAAAAAATAGTGCTTGGTATGAAACAAGCAAGAAAATCATAAGTAGATTTAGAAACGACTTAGCAATCGAACTCCTGATGTAAAACTGTATTCAGAATGCTTTCTCAATGAAACTTTTCAATAAAAATGTTTGGCAAGATTTAAGCATACAATTATGTAAACTGTAGAGAAAATTGCAATGGTCCAATATCGTCCCCAGTATGCATCAGCGAAAACTGCCCCCAAAAGTGGCGTAAGATTGCAGGTGCCTGACCAAGTGGTGACACTCTTTGCAGCAGTGGCATTCCCCTGATGCAAAATCTTTGTCAAGTAAGTCACTAAATTTGTATTGATACCACTATGTGCCAACTGCAAAGAACACTCATTTCCTGCAATGCAAAATTTAAAATTAAACGAATGCGACGAAACTTTTCATAAGGCATAAATAGGCTTATATAAACTTATCAGTGAGACATAATATGTTTGCAAACATTTCACTTGTATATTAAACACACCTAAGATGAATGGACAAGCCCTCCAGTTGCCCGTAACTGATTTAACAGAAGGTCTTCCCTGAGAATCAACAGACCCGTCCCCAGTGTACTTCCCTTCCTGGAAAATGTGTCAAAACATTAAATTGATTACAACCATGGAGCATTCCCATATAAAATTTAAAATATCACTATCACAAGGGATTTTACTCATAAAATAAGGATTTAAAAAGATATGCCTTGTGAGCATAACCCAAATTTAGGCCCACAAAGTTCAAGTTTATTAGCATATCAAACAGCAAGTTCAGATCAAAAGCTTAAACAAAATCCAAGTCAACTTCCCGAAAGTAGGCCAAGTGAATAGAAGATCAGAAGGAACTAATTTGATTTCCTTGACATCACCAATGCAGTAATTCATTTTAATTATTAGTATTTCATCAAATAAAATTCCAAAACCTAAAATGGTGACAATAGAAACCTTTCCTACCCTCCCCTTCAGAAACTCCTTTTGAAGACTGAATTAGATTTTTTTCAATACTAATAGTACAATACTACAAAGTATTACAAAATACTATGTCCCCACCAACTTTTGAACCTGAGTCATCGTGGTAGTCCACACTACAACTCATCCATTGACCTTCTAATGCCTATGTCTAATCAGATATTTAAAGATGAAGCAAATCCAAAATTCTAGCAAATGCAAATAAGTAGGGCTTGTATGAAATACCCATCAAGCAGTCAATGGAATGACCTCAAGCGGTAAATCAGCCGGCGCTTTCATAGTTAAGCCTCGGATGTAAATCCCTAAAAGAAATGTGCATGTGTCTGCATCAAATTCTTGTGCAATGCACCTCAACAAACTACGCTAGGTGTAAGTCCAAGGTGCATTTAAGGCAAAGGTTTCTCCTTATGAGGCCAATTTTCCAAGACAAAAATAAGAAACACCCCATGTTCCAATCCAAGAAAGACACAATCATTTCTGAAATTGAATAGTATACTTGAATGAAATTATCTAGTGCTACTACCTCAACAAACTAGGCCAGACACAAGTTTGGGTGTGTTTAAGCCAAAGGTTTCTTGACAAGGGGAGAAATTTACTAGACGGAAAACACACCCAAAGTCCTAATCCCGAAAAACACTATCATATGTGAAATTAATACACCAAATTGAATAAGAGATGTGACACACTTCAATAAACAAGATCAAGTGCAAGTACTTGGTGCATTTATGTCTAAGGTTTTCCTACAAGGGCCAAAATTACTAAAAATGAAACACCTAAGGTGTAAATCCTCGAAGATGGAGTCATGTGTAAAGTCAAGTAAAGATCTCCGCATTGAATTCTTGTTGTGACATATGTCAAGAAACTAGGTCAGGTGGTCCTCTTAGGTGTATTTAACCCAAAGGTTTCATCATAAGGAGCCAATAAACCAACCCAAACCAAAACAAAACACCCCAAGTTCAAATCCATGAAGGATATCGTCATGTGTAAAATTGATTAATATACCGTAGTGAACTCTATTTGCGACAAACCTCAACAAACTAGGTCAGGTGCAGTTCATGAATGCATTCTGATGCCAAAAGGAATGAGGGGGCAAGTAAATGGCAGCCAAAGTCCCCTTCTTATGACTCACAACCACACTCAAGTGATAGATACACACAAGGCACATAGTTTTGGAACAAATACCTACTTTTATTGATATTCAATAGCATTACAAAGATGCAAAAAGGAAATACACACACTCGCTACCCCTACATACCATGAAGAAATCACACTCTCAATCCAATGACTAGATATAATTCAAGAACATCACATTCCTTTGTGAGTTAATCTCTCTTGATTCTCTCTATTCTACTCCTTTCTCGGAGTCCTCTATAAACTAACACTTATTTTGCTCATTTTCAAATTTCCCCTTTACACAACTTCTCCAACTCTTCCTCTTCCTCTGAATTGAATCTCCAGTTTGATACTAATCCAAGTGCACCTTTGGGAAATGGCTGAAACCATCTCCTTCTCCCTTTTCTTAGCTTTGATGTCACTCTACACTTTTGGTGATGCCTCAAGACTATAGCTGAGCTTCCTCCACGTGCCTAACCTTGTAATTAAAACTAACAAGCCACATAAACAAAAACACACATGCAAAAACCTGAACCTGTATTTTGGTTGATGCAAGATTGTTTGTGAACCCAGGTGCTCCTGAATCAGACATGTGAGGTAATGAAATTGTCCATGAGCTCCTACTCATGAACTCTCTAAGATTTCCTCAGTTGTTTTGCCATATTTAGCAACTTTATATGGACTCATCCAAGTTGCATCTTCAACTGCTTTGTTTTTCCACTTTACCAAGTACTCTTTGTACTCCTTTTATTTCTTGTCTTCTTATTGATCCACTCATCCAATACTTTCTCAAGTTCTTCTTTAGCCTTCTTAGGCAACTGTTGCTTCCAATCAGCACTTACAGAGTCTGAATTTCACCTTAGCTTGTTTGTCCCCTCAAAAGTAAAGGGTACAAATCTGCTATGTTGAAGATAGGTGATATATCCACCCCATCTGGTAGCTCAATTTCATATGCATTTGCTGAAAATCTTCTCAAAACTCTGCAAGGCCCAATCTTTTTCCACTTGAGCTTGTTGTATGTTCCTTTGGGAACCTCTCCTTATGCAAATGTGCCAAAACCAAGTCACCAACTTGGAAATCCAGCTCTCTTCTTGACTGATCAGCTCGCTGTTTGTACTTCATACTACTTTCTTCAAGTTTCTTCTTCACTTCTCTATGCACTTCATGCATACATGCTGCAAAATCCTCCGCTTCAGCACTTCTTATACTCATCTCAACTGTGACTTCTCAGCTCACATGACCTCTAGGGCTGCAACCATACACTATTTGAAATGGACTCATTGTTGTACTTCTATTTACTAAGTTGTTGTATGCAAACTCAGCTTGTGCCAATGTCATATCCCATTGTTTAGGCTTATTTCCACCAAGCATCTTAGCAAATTACCAAGACTTTGGTTCATTACTTCTGTTTGTCCATCCATTTGAGGATGATATGCTTGAACTGAAGTCCAATCTTGTTCCCAACTTTCTCCACAATGTTCTCCAAAAGTGCCCAACAAATTGTATCTCTATCTGACACTATGCTCTTTGGTAAGCCATGCAATCTTACCACTTCCTTGAAGAACAAATTTGCAATGTGTGGCATCACTTGTCTTCTTACAAGCTATGAAGTGTGCCATCTTGGAAAATCTATCAAATGGCTACAAAAATAGAATCATTACTCTTTGAGTTCTTGGCTGCCCAAGAACTGAAATCCATGCTTATCTTTTCCCATGGTCTTTCTAGAATTGGTAAAGGATGATACAAACTGGTATTTGACTTTTTCCTTTAGTGTGCTGGCAAACTCTACATCCTTGCACAAATTTCTTGACATCACACTCATCCTTGGCCAATAGTAACTCTTCATTCAGTTGTGCTAGTGTTTTGTCAACACCAAAGTGACCTGCAAGGCCTCACTATGCTTCTCTCCTTATCAAGTTCTCCCTCATGGAACTTTTTGGTATGCACAACTGCTGTCCTCTGAACAACAAACCATCCAACAAATATTCCAGACATGTGGAGTTCTATCCACACTGGTTGGAGATATGCATAAACTACCCTTGCATCTCTAAAATCAAAGTCTTCCTTCATACAACTCCTTCATTGTGTCAAACCTATCACTTCTACTCTTCATCTCATTCATCACAAGAACTCTCCTACTCAAAGCATCTGCAACCTTATTGGATTGACCACTCTGATGCTTCAAAACAAAATAATACTTTGAAGAAACCAACTCATTTCATGTGTTTCTTATTTTACTCACATTGGCTGTTCATAAACTATAGTGCTTGGTGATCCCTGTACAACACGAACCTTTGGGCAACAAATAGTGCCTCCACTTCTTGAGAGCTTGTATCATAGCATAAAATTCTTGGTCATAGATGAAATATTTATGCTTTGTTTCATTTCAAATTCTTCATTGAAGTAAGGAACGGGCTTGCTTTATTGGCTTAAGTTGCTCCACTATCCCTTTTGATCCAATCTGATGGTACCCACTACTAAATCTAATGGCAAAGTATCTGTCTAGTCTAGTATAAAATCTTCCATTCTTAGAAAAAATCTATAATTGATAGTTGTCTTGTTTATATACATACAATGAGGTCTTTTATCCACCATTCTCACCCTTCTTAGGTCAAACAATACTGATTGCTTTTATTGGACCCTTCTCTTGATATTCAAATCCCAAATATAACAACTCCTTCATGAAGCTACATTACTCTTTTTCTTTATAGGCTCAACTTTTCCATGAAAGCTTCGCTTCAACTGATGGCAACTTCCTTTTCAATCTTTGCAATCCAACATCACAAATTCAACTTCTCTTTTCACCTATTAAAAATCAAAATATCATCAAGGTAGACAATAACAAACTTACCCAAGTAAGGTTTCAGCACTTCATTCATGAGTCTCATGAATGTACTTGGAATTTTGGCACCATAGCATAACAAGTCTGACAATCATCATTTGTTTTGAATGGCTCCACTCATCCAAAATTCTCTAATCAAATTTGATTTAAAACTTCAAATCCATTTTGGTGAAGTATCTTGCATATCACTATAACATAGTCCATCAAATCATCCAAAATTGAAAAATACAACCAAGAAACATTAATATATTTGATAGTTATCTTGTTTATATACAGGGTGTTGTTTTTCTGCCATTCCCACCCTTCTTAAATAATTATTTTGACTGCACAAAGGTCAAACTTTCTCTGATCAAACCCTTCTCCAACAGCTCATCCACTTGTCTCTTCACCTCTTCATTCTCCACAGGTGACAACCTATATTTGACTTGTTATGCTTGATCTAGCACTAGATCCATATGATGGCTAATGCTTCTCACAAGTGGCAATCCATCCGACAAATCACTAGAAACAATATCAGCATATTCATGCAACAAATTACTCACCTCATGTGGAATTTCATCCATCTTCTTTCATTGTCCCAACCTCTGTGGTTTGGGAATGAAAGCCAAACACATGTTCTTCTTTACTTCCTTCAAAAATTGTTTACCGGAAATCATGCAAACTTTAAGACTGTTGTCCACCTCTTCTCCTCTATCCTTTAATGGGATCAATGTAAACCTTCTACCATCCTTCTAAATTCAATCCTGTAAGTGTTTTCTTTCCATCATGCATTTTCTATCATATTTTCCATGGTCTACCCAACAACACATGACAAACATCCATGGGCATTATGTCACACATCACTTCATCCTTGTAAGCCCCAATCTGAAAATCACTTTACATTGATCTTTCACTACTACTTGATGTCCCTTAAGCAACCAAGACACCCAATATGGATTGGGATGCACTATTTTTCAGCCGAACTTTCCTACTATCTCATTAAGCAACTAAGTTATCTATGCTACCACTGAGATCAATAACAATCTTACAACACTTACCTCCAGCTTTGCATATAGTCCAGAAAAGATTCTTTCTTTGCACTAGTTCATCCACTTCCTTGGCTGGTTTTATCAGCACTCTTTTCATCAACAGAGCTTCACCACACTCTGGTTCTTTTGTATGTGTTGGAGATCCAACACTCTCCTCATCTGCAAGAGCAACATGATTGCTTGCTTCAACTCTCTTATTGCTGTTCTGAAATGTTTTAGGACATTCATATGCTCTATGTCCAGCATATTCTCCACATTCAAAACACTTGCCCAAGATCCTCTACCTCTTCCTCTACTAAAGTATCCCTTCCTCTAGAAGAATACCCCTTTCCTCTGTGTTTGATTCTGATTTTGAGAAAGTGATTCTTCTCCTTCATGAGTAGGCTGTCCTACTACTGCTGCCCACTTGTCTCTTCCTCTTGAGAACCTTCCTCTACCTCTAGAGGTATTTTGATTCCTTCTAGCCAACTTTCTTCCACCTTCAATGCACATTGATAGGCCTTTTTTCACTGACTTCAATGGAAACATTCCAATCTCATCTTGAATTGAAAGACGGAGTCCATTAACATACCTTGATGTCTTTTCTTGATCCACTTCAGCATGACCAACTCTAATTGAGTTTATAAAATCTCCTCCATGTAGTCTTTCACATTCATCTCCTTCTGCCTCAATTTTGCAGCTTCTTGAATAGATGATAATTTGAAGGCAAGAACTTGCCTTTCAGTTTTGCAACCATTATGTCCCAAGTTTTGATCTTGGTTTTCCCTCTTTTTGTCTCTCCAATTGCACATGATCCCACCACAAGGATGCATGGCCTTTCAGCTTCATAAAAGCAAACTTCACCTTCTTTGAATCCTCTATGGACTCATAATCAAAGTACTTTTCCAGCTCTGTGATCCAATCAATAAGATCCTCAAGCTCAAGCTTCCACCATAGCTCAGGGAATCCATCTTTGGTTTGCTTCCTAGCCTTGCAATAGCTCTTAGAAGTCTTTCCCCTCGAACATCTCCAGCCTCTCTTTCTTGAATCTCTGGGATTTCTCCTTCATCATCACTTTCATCAACAGTTTTTGCTCTCCTCTCCTTTGTACATTCTCCATTGCATCCAATCTCACTTGGATTCTTCCCAACATCACTGCCAGGTCTACAACTCTAGGTGCTCTTGGTGTCCTTCCTCTTCCTCCAACAAGAGGTACTCCTATGTGTGCCATATCCTCACAACAAACAAGCATTTCTTTCACAACCTGCAAATGACTGAAACACTCAACCTAGCAAGACAATTGTAACTTTGATATCAATTGATGATGGTATGAGAAGGCCAAGTAAATGGATGCCAAACTCCCTAGCTTAGGTTTCATAATGCACACTCAAAGGGACATACACAAACATAGGTAACGGGCATAGTTTGGAACCACACACATTCTTTATTGATATTCAATAACATCACTGAGATGCAAAATGTAAATACATATACTTCCTACCCCTACAAACTATGAAGAAGTCACGCTCTCAGTCCAATGACAAATTTACAATTCATGAACATCACACTTACGGGCCATTGAATCTACTTTCATTTCTGTATGAGCCGATCTCTTTGGATTCTCTCTACTCTACTTGTTACTTGGAGTTCTCTAAAAATTACACTTATTTTGTTTAACTTCTCCTTTCCACAAACGCTTATAACTCTTCCCCTTCCTTTGAATTCGAATCTTCGGTTTGACACTGATCTAGGCACCTCTTGGAGTCCCAAAGGTTTTGAACAGAAGGCCCATGCAATGAAATTTGGAGTTCTGGGTATCATTTTTTTAATACACTACAGACAAAGCCACCGGTTTCTGCACAACCACCAAGGCAGTCACGTAACCACTATCATCGTATCTTGGTGGTTTCGTAGCTATTCGTCCGCGTAAAGCAGGAGTTTCACCATTATCCCTGAAAGAGGTAACTTAACCTCTTGGAAATGGCTGAAATCGTCTCTTTCTCCTTTTCATTAGAGTTGATATAATTATAGTATCCAGTGACACTTCAACACTGTGTACTAGCTTCCTTTATCGACATAATCTTGTCGTCAAAACTAAGAAGCCACATATTCAAAATTCATGTGCACAAAACTCAAATTCATGTTTTCTGTTGATACAAGATTGTTCATGAACCTGGATGCTCCTGCATCACATACAAGCCAAAGATTTCTCCACAAAGACCCAATTTACCAAAGAAAGAAAGAAACACTCCATACCACATTGAATTATGGGTGCAACATACCTCGACAAATTAGCTGCAAGTCATGAGTCATGTGATTAAAAAAAAAGTAACACCACAAGTTCAAATCCATGAAACACGAGGTCGTGTGTAAATTGAGTAAGCATTGAATTTGAAATGTAACATCCCACAAAAAAACCTTTTCAAAACTAGACCGCATGCAAATCTTGGGTACATTACAAGAAACACCCTAGGTTCAAATCCCTGTCATGTGCAAAATTGAGTAAGCATTGAATTTTAACTGAACATACATTAAAAACTAGACCAAACTAGACCAGGTGTGAGTCCAAGGTGAATTCAAGCCCAAGGCTTCTCGGCCACTGGGAAATATATCAAACCAAAGACAAAAAAATCATGAAGCATATTTAGGATTGTTTATATTCACTCACTTCTTCAAGCTTATGCTTCTCCTCGATGATGAGTCCAGTACAAGACTCGAAGGAATTAAAAACAGCCTACACAGTTTTATCCAGAAAATAATACACAAAAATGGAAATGCTTGACCTTTTCTAATGTTCAGAGGTGAATTTAACCAACTGAAAAGGGAAAAAAAAGAACAAGAATACCTGTCAATCAAAATCACTAAAGGAGAAAGTTTGAAGAATTTTTGATGCTATCAGAGACGAAAATATAGCAGAATTTTCTACTGTTAAGATGGACACTTCACCAAACCAGGTTAAAAACACTCATCAACCAAATTCACAGAAAAACAAAGGATGAAACGAATTTCTGACCTCTTCTGATGCCAAGAGTGGAGAATACCCATCTTCCAACATAACGGCTTCCAGAGATCCATCTTCTCTATTAGCACTCATTGAACAGATCATAGTTTGTGTATTTCTAAAACTGTTTATTGCAGTCTTGAGAACAAAATGTTTGGGCAAAACAGATGCTTATAAAAGTCAAGACCAACAACCGGTTTGGGTCAGGCCAACAAGCAAGGAATTTTATTGTAAAGCGTTAAATCTTTTGACGGGAAACAGTAGTAGCGATTCGTGGAATCCTCTGATTATTGTCCTTTTAATTTGATTGAGGATATTTGACAATAACCATGTTACTGTAATTGAAAAGTGGGGACAGAGATTTCTTGTGAGAATCCTGATGTCTAGACTGAAAAAATGGAATTTAAACCATGTAAATGTATGAATCTGATATAATTGTTTTCGGTGTGGATTTGTGAGGAAATGTGCTACTTACAGAAACTAGCAATTCTAGCTAACATTGCCTTCTTTTTTGGAAATTCCTTGCACAGCAGCATAGACTTTCTCAATCATCTTCCTCGGCTTTTATACGTTTTAAGTTTGAAAATTAAATCAATATATTATTATATTTTTATTTATTTGTAATATAATTTGACATTTCAAAAATAGGTTGATGTAAGTATATATATTATGCTACCCTAGGGAAGCCATACAAATTGACTACACTAAATCAAATATTCCACCTTTATATAAATCAATCAAAAAGTGGCATGAGTGGTTTTAGGTGTCTTTTCAAAATTTAATAATATGACAGAAAAATTATTAAAAAAATCTTTATTTTTATTGGCAACAGGTTTTATTCTTAAGGCTGTCTTATTAATGTTCCTTATTGGAAAAATCTTTTTGCTACCCAATGGAAACAAAGTAAGCAAAAAAATAAAATTAGGTAATGTATTAATGTTGAGTGTGTTATTTTCAACAAAAAGAAGATGTGACATATTTATTTGATTTCTAACATCCATACAAAGGAAACATTTATTAGTGTCTTATTTTCAACACTTTAAAAAAGAAGACATGACATATTTATTTGGTTTTTAGTAGTGATGACGTTTGGTAGGTCTATCTACAAGAAAAACTCAATGAGTGTATATATTGAACACGTATGGTTGAAAAATATATATTGAGGCGAGATTCGTAAATAATGACTAAGAGATTAAATAACAATATTTTAATAAAATGTCATGCTTTCAACACATCATTCTCTGAATATGAGCCAATCAAAAACATGTATTTTTTTTAATGAATGTCCATGTTTCTAATATTGAGAATTTACTTTTTCATTTCCTAAAAAAATTAAAAAATAGAAAGATTTGTTTCGTTTCTATTGGCTACTTTTTAATGATATGACTAATTGTGCGCCTTAGGGCAATTTTGTTAACGTTTTAATCTAATTTTTTACGCTTATATGTGTGCTAATATTTATTAAGAAGAGCGTGTATTTATAATTATTAAGATTTTATTACATTTTTGATAAGACAATTTTCATATAGATGAGCCAAACTTGTCAAATCTTCATGCCACTTGTGTAGGTGTGATATAAATAATTGAATGAACATTTTTAGTCAACAACTCCATAAGGATTTTTCATTTTTTCAAATATGTAAATGTTTGAATGATCTTTTTTTACTGAAAAGCACACTTTTATATTAATAGCAATAATGATAATGCTAATCATACAAAAAATCAAGTGGAAAGAGTCACACCCTATAATGCGAAATGTCTAGTCAAATCGAGCCAAAAAGGCCTCAAGAAAGGCCAAGTCACCTCAAAGCACTAGCATTAAAAAACTATAGTGTGAACTTAATAAAAAATAGTGACATAAACATCAAGCAACAACTGCAAACATGGAGGCAGGTGGTGAAGGAAGAGGCAGACTATTAGGGTTATCGCCCCAGCCCAAACTAGAGGGTGGAGCCTTGTCGGAGACAGGATCCCACCCATCCCAGCTAGTTTCC
This sequence comes from Taxus wallichiana var. yunnanensis, assembly GCA_018340775.1. Classification (NCBI taxonomy): domain Eukaryota; kingdom Viridiplantae; phylum Streptophyta; class Pinopsida; order Cupressales; family Taxaceae; genus Taxus; species Taxus wallichiana. Next base: position 848,766,637 of record CM031238.1, on the reverse strand, counting down.
TTCTTCTGTTCAACATCAATATCTTCATCATGCATGCGGGGAGAAATGGCTAATTCAAGCGAGGGAATTTCCCTTGAGAAACGCCAAGCTAACCAGAATCACCAAGCGGAGAAGACACAGGTGAATGCGACCTCGATCAAGGGACCTCGCGCCAAGGTGGAGGTGGAGGACTTCACAGCGGGACGATGAGGACCCCCATCCACGAGCGATAGGTGGTGAGCGGTGGCATTGAGGTGGTGAGTGGCGGTATGGAGGCACATCAGGGAACGGGGCACCCATGAGCGACACGAGGCCGAACCCTGATAGTGAGGAGGCGGCTGGAGATGCTCCACCTCCAAGCGCACTTTTTCAACTTGGTTTTGAATATGAAGCATAGTAGTAGAAATCACAACCACCTTATTAGTAATAGAGAAATCAAAATTCGGAGGCGTTATTAAATATTGCATTATTTCTATCTTTCCATAAATAGAAAAAAGGTCGATTCGACATGTGCCAAATTTTTTATAAACTACGAGTAACATGCTCAAATCCCCAAAGAGAACCACTTTCCAGGTGAAAAAGTTGGGAGAAAAGGGTTGGAAAAGGGTGTGAATCCATCTCCAAGTCGTTTGAGCACGAGGCAAAACCAAAAAAAATTTTTGATAGACTCTGGTTGGTTGTAACACAAACAAACGGGCTTAAGCCCAAAATGTTTAAGTTAGGAACCAGTGGGGAGACCTTGGTGGAGAAGACACCAAAGGAAATGAGCTTTTTAGGCTCAACAATGGCGATATGAGACCAAACCCTACGAAAGCGATAGGACCAAACAAAATCCGAGGAGGAAAGAGACCAATGCCTTTTAAGTGTGTCACTATCAGCGAGGAGCCCGATAGAGAATAACGAGGAGGGTTTGTCTGCGAAAAGGAGTAACAATAGGCCAATTCAGTCATCCCAAGGAACTCAGAGGTAAGTCCTATCTTGTGTAAATATTCTTCAGGAATGCAGTTAATTAATTGTCGGATAGGAGCAACATCTATAGGAAGAAGGTGGAATTTTAAAGCCAGAGTCTCCCAAGAAAGCCAAGAATGAGAGTTCTTGCAAAACAAATCCCCAACAAATTTAATCCCCTTTTTGAAAAATCTGAGAGCTTTAGCCCAAGGAGCGCAAAGCCGAGGCGAATGCTGAAAGAAAAGAGAGAGGACCATTAGAGAGAGAACGAATTGAGAGAGATGTCAGATCTAAAGCCATTGCCAACCCAAATAAGGTGTGGTCTGAGAAATTCCCAGGCCTTCCAAATAATTTACAGAATAAAAGTGCCCTTAATCTTAATTGGCCTTTGAGGCGAGAAAAGCGATTGAAAGTTAAGAACCTTCAAGCCTATACGCCCATAGGAACACCCTGACAAATACCATGCCAAAGGAGAATTTTCCAAGCTTCATTCCCTTCCAGACTATGCAAGATCCATTTAGCACAAAGATCTCACCCCTAGTGTTTGACATCAATTAAGCCTAGACCACTAGCTTCTTTAGGCATACAAAAAACTTCCCAAGCAACCCTGTGAAACCCCTTGTGCCCTTCAGAGTTGGTGGAAAGGAAATCACGAATAAGCTTCTCAAGTTTGGCATAAGCAACATTAGAGGGAGCCCAACATGAGGAGTAATACACATGTGTGGTAGCCATAACCTTAGAGCATATATGAAATTTCCCTACTAGAGAAAGTTGTTTGGTCATCTAGAAAGATATATTGCATTCAACCCTCTAGACCACATAAGACCAAAAATTTGGTGAAGTAGCACGAAAAGAGAAATAGATACCCAGAAATTTGAACTACACCCCGATATGGATCGACTCCATTTCATACCAATTGTGAAGGAATGGGAGATCGATAGAATTGAATTTTATCCCATTGAATAATAGAGCTCGAAGCAAGACAAAAAAATGTCCAAACAATCAAGAGCATGATGAACATATTTCTCTTCCTCTAAGAGTGTGAGAAAAGAATCGTCAACAAAATGACCATTAATAAGTTGCTTAGAAATGATAGAAAAAAATAAATACCTTTCACTAGTCCTTGAGAAGCACTGTGAGCAAGAAGATAGCTAAATCCTTCACCAATCAACACATAAAGGAAGGAGCTAGGAAACTTTGCACTAATAGATGCGAACAAACAAACCACTAGAATCGGGCACCATTAATAATAATAGAGGCTCCGACATTTTGAAAGAGCCTTTCACGCAGAAAACCAGACAAGCGAGGACCGAACCATAAAGCTTGGAGCATAGCTAAGATGAAATACCATTCAATTATGTCGTATGCTTTAGAAAAAAATAATCTTGATAAACAAAGCTTGAGAGGAAAGGTGAGTCCATTCCAAACCTTCCCAAGCTTGGTTACTTTAGCGAGATTTTTAATTGGCGACTCCATAAAGATTTTTTTCTGTCCCGAATCTAAAAATATGTGATCAAATATTGAAATGCATTTACGAGAGAGAGTTGAAAATCTCAATATTCTATTTGTGTTTACTTTAATTATTGTATGCTTCAGAAGCAATATATAATCCAAACACAAGAGTTAAACGCTTTTTTTTCCAACTATTGTTGTTTTTTTGCAGATTATTCCTTCTTATAGCTTACTGACCTTTCCAAGCATCTCGAAAAAGAGGCTTGAGTTTCATCTTTGAATTCATAATTTTGATATGAAATCTGCATTTTGAAAAACAATCCAATCTGAGAGAGAAAAATTAGGAATATGATCAATTCCATTTAATTGATGATATGATGTATTTTATTGATTGTCCAACATCAAGCCTTGAGTAACCTAAACTTTGGTTTGAGGATTATCCTCTAGAAAATGCATTGTAATAGTTCGATTTCTCTCTGTTATTGATAATATCCTATTCCTTATTACGTTTGTATTTCTTCCTTCTATTTTGAGGAAAAGCGACCCAACACAGGAGGACCGAAATTAGGAATATGATTGATTCCACCATAATTGATGAAGTGGAATTTTTCATTGATTCTATGGTAAAGAAAGCATTTAAGTAACGAGGATAACTTCGGAAATAGGTTTAAGTTTCATCTTTTAATTCATAATTTTTAATTGAAATTTTTGTTTGAGAAAAATGTTCCAACCTGATGTTAGGAATTTGTTAGTGCTTCATTAGTATTTCGAAGAAATTTTTTTATGAATAAGATCTTAAATCAAGGAATTTTTAAGAAACCCCCTGAAAAAACTTATAGAAATCATGGCGAATATACCTGTAACTAGTTTCGTGGTTTTGGTGAATATCCTGTAATTTGTTTCGTTCTTTTGGTGAAAATGGTAAAAATATTAAAAATAGTTGGAAATCGAATGGAGAATCTCCTGTAACTTGTTTGGAAAATACCCTCTGTCAAATTTGATTGTAATGAGGCCCAAAAAAATTTCATTTCTTTTGCATGCCTTACCTTTACGCTCAAGTGTTTGGAATGTGTGACACTTGGCCACTCAAAGGAACAAGAAAATGACACGTGGTATCTTTTGATTGCTCACTGCCACTGCCTTGCCTCACCGACACCACGGACCTAAAAATTTATTGAATCAGTTCATTCCGGGCTTAGAGTCGGGGAATGCCTTTGGACATAAGGAGGCAGGAATCCGCCACGTGTTTATCGATGGGTAGGGAAAAATTGATAAATTTAATAATAAGGAAAAATAACTTATATTTAATAATCAAGGATACATCGTTGGGTGTTATTAATTTTTTTATGTACAGTATGTGCGGCGATAAGAATGTATTTTTTTAATACGAGCGGTGGGTAAATGTAATGATATGGAGAAGTAGTGCTCACAATATGTGAAGCATATTTCTACATTGGTATTTGTTGATCGAGAGAACACTTAACAAAAAAGCACACAAGAGGTCAGCGGGAAAAGCAGTAATTTTCAAAGGCATGAACAAATAGGGAGAACATGCACGCGAGAGGATAAGTTGATTTGGGACTTAGGCTGTTTCGAGCATAAAGGTCTATTTTAGAAAATGGTGTGCTGGAGAGCACACAAGCGAGGCAGAGACTTGCATGCACACATTAGCTATTTTTGAGGATGGCTAAAGCACCTTGCATGGATGTGGGCTAAGAATAAAATTATCTTTGTAGTTAAGCTGTAGAAGTCTATTATTAGCACACTTGCATGTTTGGCTATCTTTGAAATGGCGCGTGGCTATTAATAAGCATGCGACCTATTTTGAGAACGGATAAGCGGTGAAGGAAAGTCCCACCCTTATAAATATATAGTGGCTGTGTAATAATATACACGAGAGATACGAGATGTAGAGATAGGGATATATAAAAATCTATGTATGTCTGTGAGACTATATTATTACACGCATGAACATGGAGCACCATTACTGTGGAAACACATGTAATTGTCATATTTATTGTATGGAGGCGGTGATTGAATCTAAGTGTTAATCACATGTGCGATTGGATTGTGTATGTTCTTGATTCCACCATGATTCTTATTCAAACCTATATTTCCTTAGATCTAGATGCAATCATGCCTTTGTGGAATGATGTATTAGTTATGGATTTGTATGCTTTAAAGTTTTCTTCATGCTAACATCCTACAACAACAACCATAAAGAGGGCACTGGTACCTTGTGTGCTTCGGGTGAGCGCTCAACCTAGAGTGAGTGATGTGCCAGCGCATTTGGGGATCTTGTTAGTAAATTCTAGAGCCGTATCATTGGTTAGTTGTCGGGACCTCTTTCTTAGTTAGCCACTAGGATGGTTCGCAATGAAGACATATCGGTTGACTCTAGAAAGTGTTGAGGAATGGATACATGACTATGGAGGAAGAATACGCACGAAGGTTCAATACTAGATCCGAGTTTAACGCATGCACTGGGTAGAGCGGGAATTTATATGAATGATTTATATGAGAGCTTCTTCACTATTTTTAAGTAGAGTTATGCGAGTGGTTGGTTTCTTACACATCTAAATGGAATTGGAGATATCGCACACTTATGCGGACGTGGGAAGAATTTCAAACCCTCTATGATGCTAATTTGATCGGACTCTTTGTCGTACGTGGTTCCATGGTGTTTTAAATAGTTATATCTTGGAGTATTCAATTTCTACGTATTCTTGTCCGTGAGTGTTGGTGTAGGATATTTACCATACATATATTTTAAGTACATGGGATTCCTTCACATAGGTGATTCACCATGCTTAGGTGTCCTAAGGTGTCATTATGGCCTTACACGCATCATAGAGCATTACATTTGACCATTATTAGGGAATGTAACTCCCACCTCTTGATGGCAACATTGTGGGGGAGTTACACACCCCACTACTATTTGTACATTCTTTCATCTTAAGCAATGGAATATGGGATTTGAGGATTTTTCCTTGCACATTTGAGTTTTGGAGAATTTTGTGTTTGCACGGTCTTGTTGGCTTCATACTTGAATCCGCACAACCTCATGGCTAGTCATCTTCTTGTTTCCTCCTCGTCACATGATCCAACATGTTTTCAGAGCACGAGGATCGAAAATCACTGGCTCATTTTCATTGTCATGGTTTACTTTCAAGTTTGTCAACAAGGTTTATGTGAAAAATTTCTGCTACCAGTGCTATGTGCATTTGGTCTTCATAGCTTGAATTTTATCTCTCTGTTTGCCGTGCTCATTCGGGGTTGCTCATGCATGGTTCATGGTTTGAACGTCTTTGTATTGGTCATTGCAAGCTAATATTTTTCTATTGCGTGGGTGTGTTTGTATTGGATTTTCAGGCCTTTGAATTCATCCTTGTTTCACCACATTGTTCCCTACTTCTACATCGACCTTAGATTTTGGCTCGGTTTTTTAATCGACCTCCCTTGGTTTGGCACCTCGTCTTGGTCTAAGGATTTAATGAGCTCCATAGTGCACAAGCTTGTTCCTCTCTATGTTGGTGACTCATGCTTTGGAGTTTCACCGTGCATTCTGCATGCTTTGTCCATTTGCTTGGTAGCCTCGGTCGACTCGAGTTGCTCGTTGTATTGGCCTCGATTAAGCTCGAAGTCTTCTTATGTGGTTATGGTTTTGATCTTTTGCAGATTTGTTTACATTGGCGCCCTTGGAAACTTGGTTTGCATCACTCTTGCTTGTCGACGGTTTTGATTTTCATTGGGTTACATTGGATCTTTATCCTACGTTGTTTTTGGTCTCTGTATCCTAGGTTTGTATACCTAGGCCCTCCGATTCCACATTGGTATGTGTGTTAGCTTCGAATCACGGGTTCATTTTCACCCGTCTGAGACTCTTCCACTACCTTTTGTTTACTTGGTGGTGCCTTGTACTCCCAGCTCACTACCTACATCAAGGGCTCATATTTAGGTCATTGGCTTGTTTTACTGGATCCCTCCATTACCTTTGCTTAGCTCGTGGTGGAACTCCACCGACATACGCACTTTGCGCATGACCATTTTGAGCCATTTTTTGCTCACTTGGTGACACATGGTCACCGCCGCTAGGAACTTGACGGCCCGGTATACACCCGACTTGGTCCACATTCAAACCGACGAGTCGATATGGTACCTTGACCCACCTCGGCCGGGTTTACGCTCAACTCGAGCCTACACACCCGGCCGTTACACGTACCATCTTGCACATGGCCCTTCCATTTGGCAAGTCCTTGAGTATTCGGAACATCTTTTTCAGGCTTCTCCTCGATTTGATTTAACACGGCGGGTCGCTCCCAAACAGAAACTCAACAACTTGATGTCAACTCGTGTAACACCCCTCAACTCGTCTCTTGTCTTTTGGTTTGGCATCACACACCCACGTGGACTCGGTGCATCCATGGCGACACCTTAGTTGGGCCCATCCCTTTTAGAATTGTTTGGTGGTTAAAACAATCCTTTTTTAATGTTTTAAGGCAAAAACATTCATTTTATGGCATTGTAATAATTTAGGGCCTTTATTTGCTTGTAATTATGCCCTTCCTACGTGTGTCGAAGACGGAGGGTGAGTCGGGGTTAGCGAGAGGCTAATCACCCCTCGTAAGAAAAATAAACCCTACCTAAAATTTGATGCCATTTCAGTAGAGTACCCACACAACACCCTTTGCACGCATTTGAAGCACTTTTTTTAATCCGTTTGCGGGGCTATTGACATTTTCCATCGATTCATGGGATTCATTTTTGCTATAACTTTTGACTTGCTTTGTTAACATTCGTTTTGAGCGCTTCTTTAGTCAAAGTTGCATGATTTTTTGCACATTACGTGATGACATTGTCGATTTTGTAAACACACTACTTTATAAAGTTTCGCATCTTGGGGGTTCATTAGTACTCTTGGCCTTGTATTACACACACAGACACACATTATCGGTGAGTCCAACGTCTTGCTTTCATGCGACTTGCACTTCTTGCTTCCACATCATGGAGGGTGCTCTTTCTAGACTTGAGAGTCGTCTGATCGCTTTACATCCTCGCCACTTCTTCTGCGGGGAGAGAGAACTTTTCAGCTTGGCGTGCTTTCATGGAACATTACTTCGCTCATGAGGGTCTTTCACCCTTCTTACTTGGGCCAGTTCCTACACCCATTGATCATCATCATCTGGAGGAATTTCTTGACACTTGTGACCATGTTTTTGGTCACTACTTGTGGCTTGTGTTTTTGGTCACTTGATTATGTATGTCTCGGATCTCTCTGGTTTCACGTGGTAGAATTAGATCCACCCCCTTTGTATCGGAGCATTCTTGATCCCTCTATGGAGACCCTTCACATACTCTTTTGCCATCATTGTTGTTTATCCGGTTGTCTCCTCTATTTCTTCATGTGATGATAGTTCCCTTTGACACATACTTGCTTGGTTCTACTGATGATGAGGATTGTGCACTTTGGAGTTCGAAGTCAAGAGTAGTCTGAAGGAATTTTTCCTCCTTCTCTCACTATTAGAGAGTGTTGACACATCCCACATCTCATCGGATATCGAGCAGTCTCCTACTTGGCCTCCTACGGTCATTACACTAGCCTCCTTTCTACTTCCGGTGTGCGAGGCCCCTTCCACTCCTCTACCTTCATTAGATGACTCATACCTATTTGACATCGCTCTTACATTTTCATCAAGCACCTTCATTGGGATGAGTATCTACCACGACCTTAGTTGTCTTTTAAGTAGAGTACACTTGTGATGTACTATAGGTTCCTCATCCATCTACAGGTATTTTAGAGGAGTTCATCATCTTCGTTGTTGGGAGTGCCCCTTCTAGGACTCTTACCACTTCCACTTTTAGGAGACCTTCATATATCCACCCTTTCTCATGGATCCATTTTCTATTGTGGGGGATGTTTTTTCCTTCACATCAGTTGGACATCCTTTCTACAGGTGTTCACCCTTCATACTATGACAATTACACTCGTGACATTACCTTCGGTTCCTTCGCACTCACTTGCTAGACCTATGTCACACTTTTGTGGACCAGACTCAGAGTTCTTCGTGTTGTTGCCTTTAGTTTCCTTCACGGAGTGAAAACTTCTAGCAACGTCATTCCTTTCCTTCATAAGGGCAAGAACATAGTTCGGTGCGGGTGGCTCTTCTTTAGTCTAGAGGCGGAGGATCTCGTGATCGACCTTCTTTTGGGAGACCTCCTAGAGATTTAGAGTTCGAGATCCTTCCATGGCATCTTTTGCATTCCTCTCATCTCCCTCTTCTTCTCTCTTCTTCTTATTTACGAGAGATTGCCTCTTTGTACATGGGTACCTTTACGGGCTCGTCTGAGGTGGGACCCATCTTTGTCATCTTTCTTAGATTAGAGAGTGGACTTGTCTCTCTTTTGGGGGCATTTTCCCTTTGGGTTTTCTCCTTTTCCTCCACCTTTCGAGAGTTTATTGTACATGGGTGCCTTATCGGGCTTGTTGACGTGACCCACTTCTCCTCATTTTCATGTATGTGTCCACCTAAGCTATGCTTTAGGGGGTGTTAGTGTAGGATATTTACCATGCATATATTTTAAGTACATACATGGGATTCCTCCACATAGGCGATGCACCATGCTTAGGTGTCCTAAGGTGTCATTATGGCCTTACATGCATCATAGAGCATCATAGGAGTTACATTTGATCGGTTATTAGGAATATAACTCACTCCTCTTGCGAATACATTTGTGGGGAGTTACACACCCCTTTACTATTTTGTACACTCTTTCATCTTAAGCGATGGAGGGAATATGGGATTTGAGGATTTTTCCTTGCACATCTAAGTTTTGGAGAATTTTGTGCTTATGCGCTCTTGTTGGCTTCTTACTTGAATCCACAAAACCTCGTGGCTAGTCATCTTCTCGTTTCCTCCTTGGCACATGATCCAAAATTGAGGTAGCTGAATTTGATTCTTATGGTATCTAGAGGAACATATTTACAAGGTATTTCGCTAATGATTAAGATCCACGATGGTAACCATAAATTTGGAAGATAAACCTATGGATAGCTAAGCCTCACCACGTGCGAGCGAGGAACAAGTTTGGTAAAGATGGCGGACCTAGCGGAAGCAAGGTAGAGGAAGAAAGGCGGCTTAAGTACAACGAGGCACACAAGAGGGAGATTGAGAAGTAGCGTGATATTGCGAGTGGATGGTGTTGAGGAGAGAGATGGATCAGGAAGGATTTGGAGCTCACGTGGAAGATGTGGAGCATGAGCATCGAAACTCCCCATATGGGAAATCATGATAGAGAACCCTCCTCGACCTCATAAGGGAGCACGCGGCGAGAGATGACCTAGTCCATGGTTGCTCATCGAACCTACACGATGGCCCAGGCCCTTGCGTTGGGTTTTCCCATATCTATTACAATTTGGTAGTAGTCAGCAAGCTAATTTAGGAATTAAGAGGGAGTAAGTCGGAAAGAAAGTACATCAATGGCGGGGGCATACTGACTTCATTGTTTTTGGGGTACACTTTTAGGCACATCATCCACATAAAACGCGAGCACACATAATGTGGGATTCACTTATGGTAGTGGAAATACTTCACAGACCATGGGGGTTCGGTATAGTACCCTTTGTCGAGCACGGGGGTAGTACGTCTATAGGTCCTATTCCAACTACAAGTGGTGGATCAGGAGGTATGGGTGGTTCTAGTTCTAGTGGATCTTGTGGTTCTAGAGGTAGAGGAAATACGGGGAGGTTACGGATCAGGTGGGAAAGTTCCTCACCAAACCCCAAATGTTTACATGAAGATATCTCTTCGTCTCCAGGAGTATAGAGGATAGATGTTGTTGAACATGTGCACATGTGTGAGATATTATGGCGTGTGAAAGGGATCATGGCTTCTTAGTGCAAGTTAAGTCAATTTCTTTATTACATTACGGGGATGTGCACACATTTGGTACGAGAAGTTTGACCACTGATCAAACTTGCATGGATTATGTAGCATTAAAGAATGCGTTCTTAAAAGAGTTCTATATTCTAGAATTTGAGCGAGAAGAGCATAAATGCGCTCAAGGACATCAAACAAGGCACTACTAAGAGTGTACGTGAGTATGATGCCCACTTTAAAACACTTCTATCTAAACTTTCTTATGATATTCATGCAAGCCAACATGCACAATGGTTTGTTGGAGGATTGATTACACCATTTAGAAGGGCATTGTCACATAAAACATACACCGATCCGCGTGAAGCACTGGAGGTAGATTTACATGCTGAGGCGGTTGGGAGTATTGACACTGGTGTTAGCCCATTCTTAGAGGCACATATCATGGCTATGACAAAACAATTAGGGAAGTTATCAGCAAATTCATCCCATGAAACGTGCTCAGGGATTTGGTGTACAAATTGTGAAGTGGAAGGTCACACCAAGGATAGTTGTCCTCGCAGATCTATACATTCATTACTATTAGACTATGAGATCTGTCATTTGAATCATGATGCTAGTCACTATCCTTTATTACAACGCGTGATAAGGAAGAATGTATCTTGTTATTGTAATATTTTCCAATCCACGACCCATGATATTGAAGATTGTAGGTTGATTGGTCAGATCCATGATGCTATTGACATTGGGGTATGATAGACAAGTGTATTAAATAATTCTAAAAGCAAGAATGGATACAGGATCATGATCACAATCAACCGCGCTATAACAAGAATGAGGGTGTTTTGAAGGAGGTCATGGAAGAGGACCTGGATATCGTGGTGGATATGGAGGATGAGGCCATGGTGCGGGGAAGGAGCAAGTTTTGTCATGGAAAGTGCTATACATGCGGGTCGCCTAATCACTATAGGCACAAATCTCCTAGTAATATAGCATGTTCTTTTTGTGGAAAGAATCGTAGCTATGAGGAGTGACCAGACTTGTACGAGCACCTTAGTAAATAGCATAAGTATGAGAACAAAGGCATAGGGATTGTTAGAATCCAATGCGTGGTAGAAAATCAGTGGATGCCCAAGTTAACACCAAAACTTGAGGAATTGACCGTAAAGATTACCACGTGAGCTGAAGCGGCCCGTGCAGAGAAGCATTAGCGAAGGCGACAATCACCGAGGAGGTTTTGCATCAAGGTACCCGAGATCCTACTCATCAAAAGGAGGTCTATCAAGAGACCATGGAGGTCCTCGAAATCTTCAAGGTGAGATCTGATGTTTAAAAAGAGTAGTCAAGAAACATGGAAGCGACATAAAGAAGTAAAAGGGTCTCATCCCGATAAACTGATTGCATCATAGAGGTATGTAAAATGTTGTGCCGAGGAGAAAATTATTCCATTATTGGGCAATTGGTTGAAGGGAACACTCGCGCAAGCAGCACTTGGATGAGATCGAGCGATAGATCCTACATGTAAATCTTCCCCACGATAGCATTGACTACGATAAGGATATTACTCTAAATTTATTGTGGACGGATGGCTTTTGAGCAATATATTGATTGATATAGGTGCGGAAGTAAATTTCCTTACATTAGATGATTGGGTGAAAATGGGAGACCCCATTGCATCCATCATCTAATGTGTTGTTTATGGCTAATAAGACTAAGGCCACTCCATAGGTGTTTTAAAGGATGCATCTATAACAATCTGAGGGCAGAGTTCACTTCAGGGTTTTGAGGTACTAGCACTCACGGAAGCGAGATAGTTTTCTAGCTTTTATTGGGTGCCCTTGGTGTTATGCAAATAATGCTGACTTAAGGTTCAACAAGGGATACATCCATTTTGAAAATAAGGAGGAAATATTTGTAATCCCTTTGATAAATGGAAAGTCTACACCGTATTGAGCCTTTGAGTGAGGAGGACTTAAACGGAATATATGTGTGTGCTATTCAAGATCCATAGGTCAATGAGCCATCAAAGGAGGGCATCTGTAGTGGGAATATCCTAAATCTATTAGTGATACTACGAGTATTGCTTGTGATAATTGGGTCTGTGATACTTATGAACTAGTAGGGTGCGAAGTAAAGAGTGTGGTTACACGAAAGAAGGGACTTCACTTTGTTCGAAAAATATGTAGCTCGGTACCTTGGTATCTTGAGGGCGAAGATCTTTCTATATTCTTGCAAGCCATGGAAACACAATGGACATACCAAGTTAAGAGAAGAGATATGTTAGCATATACCTTACATGGCGGGATGACATCTGGTTGGTGGGTAGTTCACAGAGATAATCTTATGGAGTGGAATGAGATCATAATCGTACTATCTACTAGGTTTTTTAGGAGTAATGCACCTACACATATTTTCACTTATCATGGTGATCAACCTGTTCAACATCACATCTAACAAGTGTGAGAGACTCTAAATAAGCGGGGATTCTGGAAGCATTACCACCTTCACTCTAGGTGCATAAGTTATATTCCACTCTCCAAGGATACGCATGCGCTTGGTATGTATATGCAAAACTACATAGAGAGACTGAAAATTGGCAAAACTTGATTGCAAGAATGATCCATACTTTTAACTACTTCTCGACCAAACCTCCGGTAGAAGAGGCATTAAAATTTGTTAAACATTTAACTATGGGATATAGTGTAAAGGTGGAAGATCTCATTCAGAAGTTATTTGGTCGGGCATAGTCGGGAAGCACGTTTTGAAGAAGAAGAAGAACTAGATTCTATACTACTTAAATACGCTTGCCTTGAGAAAGAAAAAGGGAATATGGTCTATATGGTGGATGGCGAGGAAGATCTGAATCTGGATGTTGATAATTCACGAGGAGTGCACGAGGTCTTGGACAATGCCGATAAATGTGCGCACGCATATCATGAACAATGAAGAAAAAATAAATAAATATAGGATCGGAGAGGTGAGCCTAAGGAAGCAATAATTGGACATTATTGGTGAGACTTAGAAGTGGCAAAGATTATTGAGTTTCACGGGATTATCGGGACTTATTCCTCGAGAATATCATGAACTTAAAGGCGTGCATGAATCACTAGGAAGAAGAAGATAAAGCTTAACGAGGGTGCACTCCAGTTAGAAAGAGACCTTATAGAATGAATCCCAATTTGCGCGAAAAGGTAAAGAAGAGATTGACAACATGTTGAAATCTAGAATAATTCGACCCCTGGATGAGTAAGAATGGGTGAGTCTAATGGTGATTAGTATCAAGAAAGATGGTGGATTTGAATCTGTGTGGATTCTTTGTGAGCTGAATGCTACATGTATCACATACCCTTTCCTACACCATTCACTAAGGAAATCTTTGGAAGGAGTGGGAGGGTGCTGAAAGATATTCATTTATAGATGGGTTTTACGGGTATCATCGAGGTTTTGATTTCCCGGGAAGATCGGGAAAAGACAACTTTTACTACTAAGTGGGGGCAACTTTGGCTATCTTGTGATGCCTTTTGGGTGAAAAATGCACTGCTACATTCTTGCGGATAGTTGTTCGAGAATTTAAGGATTTTATTCACAACTTCTCACGGGTTTATCTAGATGATTGGACGAGTCTATGGGCTTATTAAGGATCAACTTGTGAAAATCTGCGCTTAATGTTTGAAGCGATGTAGGCAGGTTGAGTATCTCTTTAAACATCGAAGTGCATATTTTCTACACCATTTGGAATATTGCTAGGACATATAATCTGCGAGGAAGGTTTTCTAGTTGATATAGCTAAGGTTGTAGTCATTCTAGGCACAGGAAGCACCTACAGGTCAGTGAGGTGAGCGGATTCTTGGGTCACACCAAATATTATAGAAAATTCATAAAGGGGTATGCAAGAGTTGTCACACCTTTGGAGGAGTTACTGAAAGGAAAAGGAACATTCTACTGGGGAGAACCACAACAACGCACGTTGTAGACATTGAAAGAGAAGCTTACTACCACACCTATCCTATGTTTTCCTTCATGGGACATACCATTTCATGTACATGTCGATGCATGGCATGACCATTGGCGCGGTGTTGGCTCATCTTGGAGAGGTTATTGTTGATCATCCTATTTCATTTGTTAGCAGAAATATGACTCTTCTTGAACAAAATTATCAACTATAGAGTGTGAAGATTTGTCCATGATCTATGCATTACACAAGTTCGGACAATATCTGCACGCCATTACACCATTTGTATTCTATACTGAGATCACATGGAATTAAAATATTTGGTGAAAAAACCCATCTTACGGGGGCACATATGCGAGATGGGTAATCTTGTTCAAAGATTTTTGTTTCAAAATAGTGGTAAAACCGGGAAAAGTAATTCGGACTAGACCACTTGTCTAGAATACATTACGGAGAGGAAGCACAAAAATTGAAGAGACCATGCACGATGCATAGTTATATAGAGGTTACGATGTGCGCCATCGAATCGAGAAGACATTGTTGTCTTTCTGCGAAGCTGGTGTGGCACGAGAAGGAATGAAGGCTTTAGAAAGGAAACAACTTGCTTTATACATGCGACACCTTTTATATTGATCGCGGTGACCTATACAAGTTAGGTAGAGATGAAGTATTGCATCGTTGTGTATTGGAACATGAGCGTACGAGATATAATGGAAGAAACACATAGTGGTATTGCACGGTGGCCACTATGTAGGTGATCTTCTTGTGCGTAAGATCCTACTTTTTGGATTATAGTGGGAGACAACTTTGTATAAATATTATAAGGCATATTTCAAGTTGTGTGATCATTGTCAACGTCCAGGTAAACCGGGGCAAAGGGATGAGATGCCTCTAAGACTTATTTCTAGTATAGAATAGTTTGAGAAATGGGCTATCAACTTCATATGACCTATTTCACCAGCCAGCGCGTAGAAAGGGATCACACTATATCATTACTTGCACAAATTATCTCGGAAGGTGGGCAGAATCAACACTGCGAAGGAATGTACATCAGCTAGGTTTCTATGCGAAAACATTCTTACAAGGTATGGATGTCCTTTGAGTTTAACAAGTGATATGGGCACACATTTTTTGAATGAGACAATAAGGATTTTATTAGATGAGTTTATGGTTACACACCATAAGACTACACCTTACCATCCTTAAGCAAATGGAACTTTGAGGCTTTCAACAAGATTTTGAGCAGACATTAACAAAAATTTGTGATGTTGGAAGATAGGATTGGGATGACAAAGTGTCATTGTTCTTTGGGCATATATAACAACTTATAAAATATTGAACAAGGCCACACCATTTTAGTTAGTGGTTGGCGTAGAAGTCGTTCTTCCTATAGAATTCATGTTACCTTCTTTACATATCGCGCACACTAGAGGTCTAGCTGATAAGAAAGCCTTAGAAGAATGGATTGAAAAGATGATTAAATTGGATGAGCAACGAGCCATAGCACATTGGAGTCAGAGGCAAGAAAATGCGGGAAGAAAGCATGACATGACAGACACATAAGGGATAAGAAGTTTGAGGTTGGAAAAATGGTGCTTTTTATGACTCTAAGTTCTTGCGCCATCGAGGCAAACTTAAGGTACATTGGTTGGGGATGTATGTCATCACTTACATACTTGAATCGAGTGGTTGCCAGTTAGAATCACTTGATGGAACACGGCTACCCGATTACTTTAACGGGAGTAAAGGTGAAGCCCTACTATAAATAAGTCTTCTTGGTGTTTGTAATAAGGTAGTATTTCCATTTAGGTTAGTTTTTTGATTCGTATTTCCTTAATGTATTTCCTTCATTGTCATTATGCTTTGTCAATTTAGTTGTTGTTTTTGTGTAATAAGTGCACTTGTGCGCCTGAAACTAATTACTCTTTGAAGCATCTTTATGCATGAGAGGACTACACATACTTTTAGTGTGGGGTGGTTATCGATATCCAGTACAAGAGTGTGAGAATTGGAAGGTAAAAGGAATAAGCTGATATGGGTGCTTTTCAAGTCAAAATATTGCTTCTAAAAAGTGACCAAGATGGAGATGAATAAAGAGACGGTATAATGCGAGGTAAGTGAAGGCCATGATAACTACTAGGAGAAGGTACAATGACGAGGTACTTAGGTGCAAGGAAGCATGCTTGAAGAGAAGTCTTTGACCAAAGGGTAGGAAGACGCGCTAGAAGGTTATTAGTGGGGCGTGAAGATATAATGCATGGAAATAACGAATTTGGTCAATTAATGAGAGGATACTTGGTAGGTGAAGGAGTAATAAATGCATCAAAAATTTGAAAATCTATATAAGGATGGGATGCGAGTTCATTTTTACCATTGCGATTAAGAGTATTTGAAAAGAGATAAGTGCGAAGAGCCGAGTGATCGAATTAAGGTGCAAAGGGTGTGAAACTAGATGTGACAAAGATATCCGTATGCGTAGAAGAAGATTGCATCCCAGTGGTGAAGGTGAAGGTGAAGCAAGGTGACAAAGAGGAATGTAGGCACCTAATTTCACCTAGGGTATGCCAAATCGAGCTAGGGTTTGATTCACACATTGCAGAGTTAAAGAGGTGAGTATCTACAGAAGATTTCAAGGTAGAAATGGCACCCAAGAAAGCAGTTGCAGCAGGAGAAAAGGGAAAGAAGAAGGTAGTCGTAGAAGAAGAAGAGATGGCTCCTGAAAGTAATTTTTCAGAAATGCAATATTCGAAGGGGGTCATAGTAGGCCAGGAGTGGGATTCTCACATCAGGAGAAGCAAGGTGAGTGAGTATAACCACTGAACCACAGAGAACAAGAAGGAGCTTGATGCCTTGCTCAACACGAAGATGAACAAATGCACGGCGGAAGATATCCCGGTATACGACGATGCAGCGAGAAGATCTTGAAGAAGGTTAGAGTATACCAAATTTATGAACTCCCTACTTCAAGAAATATGAGTCCTTGTACTAGTGGCTTATGAGCGAGGTACACGAGGAATTTTTCTACTTTGCAGGACGCAGAGTCAAAATTTCATCCACACTAATCTCCACGGTGATAGGATTGAAGGGCACAGGAGAGGATTTGTAGAATGATTTAATAGACAAGGCCACAATATTGGAGACCAGAAGGGAGCTGGGGTACTTTAAGGGTCTGCATGCGGCATGGATATAGATAAAATTAAAAAAGTATCTAGTTGTGCAAAGAAATTTGCACATATTTTTACGAAAGTGAATGAACAAGAGAGGTGGTCACATGTGAATACCATGTGGCTGCATGTTGCAAAGAGAATGTATGAAGGAGTAGTCTATAATATATCAAGCTACATTGTAGAGACGATAGTTGAGGAAACACGTGTAGGAGGAAATATCAGCTTTGGAGTTGTTACATTTGTCACTTTGGTGTTCATGGAGATTGGGGTACTAGATGGACAGAGGAAAGATATGGGAGTATCCCATGGTGAAGAAGTCACACCGCTAAAAGGTTCAAAGAACTACTTATGTGGAGGATCCATGAAAAAACCAATAAAACAAGGGTGGAGAAATGGTATGATAGGATCCATGTGGCCTTTGAAGAAGGATGGCGCATCCCCAAGGAATTGCCTTCGGTGGTGGGAAAGACAGTGCAATTTGTTGTATACCAGCACTTTTACATCACACGGTTTGCCATGAGGGATGGAGCATGGAGCCCTTGGTGTAAGCTACCTTATGCCTTCACAAAACATATTTCAGGATCAATTCATAGGTTTATAGACACATGCCACCTAGCATTTAATGCGAAATAAGGTAGAAATATGTGTATCCAGGATGAAGTGCTTATATCGAAAGGCTCATTTCAGATGTCTTGAGCATTAAACCAATAAGTTTGGTTGTGGGAGATGTTGGAGCAGCACTGGTGTACCTTCAACTAAAGCCCAAGTTGGAGAATAATAAGTACGTGGAAAATTAGTTCGCGCCCTGGGGACGCCGAAAGGTAAACATACGATGGAAAACATACCGGCACCAAAGCCCACGGAAACAATTGAGGTAGAAGATGAAGAAGAGGAGCGTGAAGATAGTGGTGTCTTGGAGCATAGGAGGAGACAACCATCTGATAGGAAAGAACCACAATGTGTGACCACGCTAATTCATGGTTAGGAAGAGGAAGAGGATCCATAAGCGTCTGAGGAGAGCACCGATTCAGAAAGTATTTAAACAAACAAGAACTCAAGGTGCAACCCCTGATCGGTAAGAAGATCACCTCACCTCTCTCTCGCACAAGGAGACTAATGACCCATGTTGGGTTTCAGATTTGCACTTTGAATGAAACCACAGTTAGGGGACAAATAAGTCCCTCCTCTTTAATGGGAGAGGTTCCCTTATTGAAAACAAGCCAAAACGCCTATGTACAAATGTACAGTTTTCATCGAAGTGTGGTTTTCTGATATCTCGAAATGTATTTTATGCTAGGAAGATCATCAACACAAGAGAATGGAAGACTTAAGGAGATAAGAGAGGCAGAGGAAGACAATACTTTCAGGGAAAAGAGATGGCAGAGAAAACCCTTATGCGTATTGAACAAAAGAGATACGGAATAGAACCAATCACGTTTATAACAGACACATAATCCCACAGACACAAAGTTCTTGAGATTACATCAAACAAAACGCAAAGTTTCTTATTATAAAAATAAGTGATTCACCAGGATTTGATAGAGGAAGAAAGAGTGCAGAGGAAAAAGAGGGAAAACTCCTGTATTGATTTCGTTTGATTCAATTCTGATTCGAATATGAAGATTCCAACTTTTTACAATGGCGATTAGATGCCATTAAATAGACCTCAAGAAATGGTTACAAATTCATTCAATCATTGGAAACCTTTCGTATTGTTGGTTATCGAAGAAATGCCAATGGCGGGAGAGGAATAAATCTGCAAAATGGCCATTTAGATCCATTTGAATATGAGTCGTCAATCTTTACAACTTTAAACGTGAGCCATCCACGTGGAAGATCAAAATAGAGTGAGCCCGGGGGAAGCCATTCGCATTTTGGAACTTTTTAGAGATTTGGAAATTTTTGATATTTTTCCCCATTGGCTCGCTAGGGTGGGACATGTGGTATCATGGGAGTGCATGCGGGGACGCTGCTCTCCTTTTTACGACTTTAACTTTTTTACCAAAAGGCTTAAAAAAATAAAGTTCTCCGCCTGCCCGATCTCTGGTTGTTGAATTTTCAAAATAGGTGACTTGACACGTGGCCAAATCTGAATGGCTGCGGAGGTGAGGCTCACTTTGAAACTTTAATCCCATTGAGCAAAAAGGCTCAAAAACTCAAAGTCCTTTGCCATCCCACTTTGAATTTTCAACACTTGAATGAACACATGGCATCATCTGAATGGTTGTGGCGTTGAGATTCATTTTGAAACTTTAATCCTTCCTTAGCAAAAAGGCATAAAACTTCAAACTACTCTGATGACCCGCTTCCTGTTGTTGACTTTTCAACTGCATGACTCGACACGTGGCCTCGTCTGAGTGGTGGGGAGTTGAGGTGCACTTTAAAACTTTAATTTCAATCAACCAAAAATGCTTAAGGACTTAAAGTTCTTTGCTAGCCCACCTTGACTTTTCAACGCCACCATTGACACGTGGCTTTACCTGAGTGGATGCAGGGAAGTGCTTCAATTTTATCACTTAACTCCTTCTCGCCAAAATGAAGCAATAAAACTTCAATGTGCTCCGCCAACCCACTTCCCACCGAAACAAAGCATAAAAACTCCAAAATTCTCCACCAACCAATCAGGGTCTTTCGGGCCATGGGGATAACTTAATACTTTTGCCAAAAGAGAACAAAAGTGTTAAGTTCACAAAAAGGCTGCCGCTTCATTTTCCCAATCAACCAATTAGAATCCATTTGGGCTGAGGGGCAAAATTGATACTTTTGCCAAAGAGAGAAAAAAAAGTGTTAAGTTCGAAGAGGCATCCGTTTAGTTGCATCCAATGAGAAGCATCCACATATGCATGAATGATGGGGCACTGAATTTGATGGGAAGAAAATCCTGTCCTTCGCGACTACAGGAAAAATGGAAAATTGAAGGGAAAAACCTGTAATTTTCACCTGAGTTCGATTCGTTTCTCCATAAACGAGAGAAATGATGAAAGAAACCGAGGCCAAAACAAAATCCAAGGTCACAGGAAATATTAAACGAAAGCGAGATCCAAAGAATTTTCACGGGAAAAGAGGAATATATTAGACCACTAGATTTGAAAGGTTTCAAAGCACTTAGGGCACAATGCAGATGGGCAATGACTCAAAATTTTGGTTTTCCTTGGAAACGAAGGGAATTTTGAGGGTGACAACAAGCAAGAAGGAGAAAGTTGAAGTTGGGAGAAGAGGTAGAAGAATCGAGAGGAAAGCACACCAGGATCTCCTACCCCACCTAAATATGAGGAAGAATAGAGCGGGAGGAGCCACGAGGAGAGAGAAAAAGATGAGGAAATGAAGGATAGGGAAGAAGGAAAGAAGGAGGCATCAAAATCCACTTATGAGACTACTCAAGATACATCGAACCAACCTGCTAATCTTGGAGCTACCATTCCTAAAGGCACTAGAAGCGAAGAGAATGAGTGGAGAACACAGTGCACCAATCATGGGCTACGCTGAGGACACATGAAAAATTATTCACGCTTTGTTTCAGAGCACCGTGGCACGAAGGATTTATTTGGCTGGGAGTTGATGGATGAGGATATGGCGACCATGCACACGAGGAAACAACTTTCATGGTCGATGCACACACACATGGATGAACCAGACTTCGATGTGTGTGAGGAGTGTGTATCGAGGCGGTTGTTCAAAACACCTTAAAGCGAGACACATAACAGTCAAACCTATTGTTATGTCTGATGAGTAGGTCAACAATGCATTGGTGAAGGTTTCCACATAAGTGGCAAGAAGAAACATGGATAAAGCTGCAACCATCAGGGCACTATGAGAGGAACTTAAAACAAAGGATACATAAATAACACACGACACAAGAGAAAGACTTGGAGCAGAAGAAATATCTGCATTCATCACCATGGCAGAGGCCATTGGAGATCATGTGCTGAAAGCACACCCACATCTGGAGTCTAAGGTGCCAGAGCAATTCCCCTTGGCAATGCACTATGTCAGAACTTTGGTAGACTTAGTATTGGAAGATGACACCATAAGGATGCCGACACCAAAGAATCCTGAACAAGAGGCGAAAGAGCAAAGGATGTAGTGATCGGAAAGATCGCATCATATGAAGGACTCGTAGGAAGGCTAAGAAGAATTAAAGAAGGTGGATCAAGCCTTGAACATATGTATAGCTCTAGAGGCACTAATTAAAATAAAAACCTTGGAGGAGGAAAATGAGGTCATGAAAGTGATGAAGGATGATACGTTGGGCCACGTAGAAAGGTTAACACTTGTGAAAAAGAAGCGTGAGGCCCTTACAGTGGCATAAGAACCACACAAAGAACGATTGGATGAGCTTGGAAAAATCATTGCACAAAAGATGGATATCTTTGGAGGGATGAGATGACTACTGATGTCTAGCATTGTGTTGTTCTTACTGAGAATGAGAAGGGCGAGATTACACGGGATGAACTAGAGTTCATTGTTGTGGACATTCCAGAAAAGGAAGAGGAAGCGCTCACTTAGTGGCAAACCTTGGAGGATGAGATAAAAGAGGAGTATCCAGAATTGATCAATCAAATTGAAGCGGATGAAGCATGCAAAATAAATTATTCTTTAGTTCAGAGAGATTATTTCTTATTCTTTCCATTAAAATTATTTACTTCATTTTTGGAGACAACCATTGTCGGGCGACAATGAACTTAGTGTGGGGTAATGTTGATCAGAGAACACTTTACAGAAAGCACACAAGAGGTCCACATGGGAAAACATGTCATGTTCAAAGGTACGAACGAATAGGAAGAACATGTGTGTTGAGGATAAGTTCAGATTTCAAGACTTAGCCGTTTTTGAGCATAAAGGTCTATTTTTAGAAGATGGCGTGCGAGAGAATGTAAACGAGGCGAAGACTTGCGCGCCTATGCATTGGCTAATTTTGGAGGATCGGTATAAAGCACCTTGCATGGATGCGGGCTAAGAATAGAATTATCACTGTAGTTAACTGACAAAATTCTATTATTAGCACACTTGCATGTGTGGCTATGTTTGTAATGTTGGGAATATTATAGTGTAAACATTATGAGTTGTTGAGATACTATTACCTGGAATTATATGTGAAGTTGTTGTAAACAACTTCACGTATTTAGCTTATTGTTTGCAACCACTCCTAAATTATAGGAGGTTGTTTTTACTATTTGTTTGGCTATTTATTAGCCATGTATTGTGTATGTTAATTGCAGAAGATCAATATATTATTTGATTATTCTGATCCTATCCTGTCATATGCTATCAGAGCCAGGTTGATCTATACGAGGTTTGAAGGGGCCGATGATGATATTGCCCCATGTGATGGCAGTGCCGTGTCCACGCAGGTGGAGAACGTAGTTATTATTCTCCATTTCTCCTGCGGATGTGCATCAAAATGGAAGCATAATTGTTTGATACTTGAATGACGTGAAAAGTTATAAGCAAATTGAGATCAGTTTTGGCATTGATCCAACGTGTATTAGAGCAGTCCATGCATTGCAGCAGTCTGAACGTTTTGAGCAGTCCACGCATTGCAAGCCATTTTGGCAGTCCACGCATTGCAATTTGAACGTGCAACCTTTATTAAGCGTGCAGCCTGTATTGGAGTGCAGTTGGAGCAGTCCACTCAGTTTGGAAAGCCGTGAAGATAAACATCTAGCCTGCCGCCAATGCAAGATAAGGAATTTGGAAATTGATTTACATAGTCCTATTAAGTTTATTTGTATTCACGGCCCCATCAATATTTTGTCAGGGTTATCTACGTTTTCTTGGTTTATTTCCTGCAAGTTTGATCCTCCACTCAGCACAAAAACGTCCCAGACCAATTAACAGTGCATTGGATTCCGAGCTGGCTGTCTTTCCTCTATCGGCCGAAGCCAGATCCTAGTAAGGGCGTGAAGAAGGGATCCTTCACACAAACGGTTGTATACAGCAAATTGAATTTTTTAAGATTGATTAAATTGTTTAGAGTATTTAAAAAGTAATTTCTCTTTATTACTTTTTAAATAGTGATTTATTGATATAGTCTTCTTGTAAAACGTATTATATCCATCAACTTGGAGTCGTTTTGTTTACAAATACAATAGTTGTGAAAATGGAGAAATTGAGTCTCGTTGAGAAGTTCGAAGGACGTGATTTTCACACTTGGCGAATCCAAATGCAGCTGACTTTGATTGAAAAATATTTATGGGATGTGGTCAAACCAAATGTGACAACACCAACAAATCCAACAGATCTTGCGAAGTGGAATATCAAGGATCAAAAGGCCTTGGGAACTATTGGTCTCGGTTTGTCTAAAGCGTACCTGCACCACGTAGACTTCACAAAGTCTGCAAAGGAAATCTGGGAGACATTAAATAAACTGTTTGGATCTGAAGCAGAAAGTGCAAAGACAACACTGAAGCAAAAATTATATGGGTTAAAAATGGATGAAAGTATAAAAATGGCAGAACACATCAGCAAGTTCCGCTCTCTTCTCAATCAGCTTGCAGGTATTAACGAGAAGGTAAAAGATGATGATGCCAAAGCAATTCTTTTGAATAGTTTGCCTAAAAAAATGTCTCATATGGTTTTTACTTTGAGCAAGATTAAAATTGGTTTAGAAGGAGTAGTTTCTACTCTTCTTGATCAGAATGAACCTTCAGAACCAGAAGAAGAGGTCTTATATGTACACAATAAAGCTAGTACATCATCAAAGAAGGGTAAGTACAATTCAAAGCACATTCCTACAAAGGGACAAATCAAATGTTACTATTGTAAAGAAGTGGGGCATGTCATTTTAAATTGTAAAAAGCGGGCACAAGATCTACTGGATGATAAGATTGATCAAAAGGCTTATATTGTTGAAGAAGAAACTGACTGGGAAGATTATGCAACTGATGAAGAACTTTCTTGCCCTAGCGATGAAGATTATCTCTTCTGAAAATAACCAAACTAGAGGTAGGAGGAAATGGAGGATGGAGGCTACTCAGCACCTCTCGTCAGTCGCCAACGACGAGGTCATATTTTGTGGTGGTGACATATTTATTTCCAGTTGTGTGTTTATTTTATCTAGTGTGCAGAATAAAGAGCAACAGTTTGTGTATGTTTGCTTGGTACATGCGAGTATTCCTATATGTTCTCTTGAAGTGTTGTGATGTGGCGTGGAAGGTGTCAGTCAGTGAAACAGTTGTATAGGAGGGCAGCTGGTGTCCAGAGGAGAGGAGCAGTATGCAGACCTAAAAATATGCGTAGGCATATGATTCTGGTTTCAACTACACTTCACCCCATGTTCACACTAAGGGGGTGTATGTTGGGAATATTATAGTGTAAACATTATGAGTTGTTGAGATACTATTACCTGGAATTATATGTGAAGTTGTTGTAAACAACTTCACGTATTTAGCTTATTGTTTGCAACCACTCCTAAATTATAGGAGGTTGTTTTTACTATTTGTTTGGCTATTTATTAGCCATGTATTGTGTATGTTAATTGCAGAAGATCAATATATTATTTGATTATTCTGATCCTATCTGTCATGTAAATGGCGCGTGGTCATTAATAGCATGCGACCTATTTTGAGAATGGATAAGAGGTGAAGGGAAAGTCCGTACCCTTATAAATATATAGTGAAGCTGCTTAATAGATATAGGAGAGATACATATGTAGAGATAGGGATATATAGAAATCTATGTATGTAACAAGACTAGATTATTGCGCGCATGAGCATGGAGCACCATTACTGTAAGAGCTTCTATGTAATTGTCATATTTATTGTATGGAGGGTAGTGATTGAATCTAAGTGTTAATCCTGTGTGCAATTGGATTGTGTATGTTCTTGATTCCACCATGATTACTGTTTAAACCTATTTTTCCTTAGATCTAGATCTGTCATGCACTGTGGAATGATGTATTAGTTATGGATCTGTATGCTTTAAGTCTTCTTCATGCTAACATCTTGCAACAACAACCATAAAGAGGGGCTTGATACCTTGTGTGCTTCGGGTGAGTGCTCAGCCTAGGCTGAGTGATGTGCCAACGCATTTGGGGATCTTGTTAGTAAATTCTAGGCTGAATTAGTATTTGTACATGTGTGTGCCGAGAAACATGATCAAGATTTTGAATTTTGAAACTTAAGTTTAATTCAAGTCCAAGAAGATGAATTTATTTCAAAGGAACACATTGGAAATTTGCGATCTCACAAGAAATAACATGTAGCAGAGGAAAAGTTATCATGTCTTAGGCTCATGTATTTTAAAGTTTGTATGATTTATTTCTCTGGTGCTTTATTCCCATAGTTGATTACAGGTTCTTCTACTTTAACAAAAAAATAGACAATTCAATGATTACTCTTGCTTATAAGCTTTGGCAAAGACAAACAGAAAGCTCGATATATATTTACAGATATACATACATACACACACACACACACACACACACACACACACACACGTACACACACACACACACACACACACACACACATACATATATGGATATAATGTAGGATCCAAGTAGTTGTCTCAAATCAAGTATGGGCTCAAAGCGATGCCACTATTATAACACATGCCGGTTGTGTTTATATATTATGGAAGCCACGACCAAGACCCTTGATTTAAATGAAAACAAATGATGAGGATATTTCGAAAAGCACCTTTTTGAAACACAAGAATTCTCCCACCGCAGTGCAACTAAATAAGAACATCCTTTTCCTCACAAAAAAATTGACACATTACATGGGGCATCACTACAATTTCTTTCCAAGACCAAACATTACATCTCCTCCTTCCAAACTCAAGCTCAAGCTCAAACACAATTATATTCTTCAAATGGTCCCCATATATAATTGGTGCTACAAGTAGCACCATTTCTTCAAATATAACCAACCTTGGTCTGTAGTGAGGGAAATGGTCTCTACCATATCTTACATGTAAAACCCAAAATGCACAGTAGCATAATCTTGACTATTATAAATTCTCACACCCAACACGGGTTCATATGACATTAAGAAGAAAAATTATTTCTTAAGACAATGGATCCATAGAGAAACAATCTCTCAATCATGCCACAATCCTCCAAGTACCCATAGAAGAATCATAAATTTTTATAATACCATTGCCTGCATTAACTCCATATCTATTAGTGCCTTCTTGAACTACTTTGTACCCCTTGTTTACATCCACAACCAGAATTCCCCACGCATAAATATAAAATTTTCATTCATTAGGCTGAGTTGATAACATCTAAGGAAGCTTGAAGGAGGTTCCAAACTTTAATGGATTACATACCCTTAAAACATGACTCAAACAAAATAAGATTATCCCTCGATGTGAATCTTCAAACTATACCCAATCAAAGCATGATAACCATGAAAAGTTGAGAATTTTCCATGTTCTACTATAAAAGTTGTATCTCAGCCAATGATGACCATGATCATGATTTACAAGTATCCATGGATGTTTGTTCCTTGTTTCGTTGTAACGCCTAAAGAATCTAGTGGAATTCATGAGTGCTTTCCATTCCTTAGAAACTAGAGAGAACCTGCATATGGATTCTAATGGAAGCCAAAGCAATATGTTTTCCCAAACATCTTGAGGTAGTGAATGATCCCACAAAACACAATTTCCATGTTGTTCCTCATTCTTTGACATTAAATCATCATCCATTTCAAGATTTCTCTTTTTCCTTTTCTCAGTGATAATTGAAAAGAAAAGGAAAAGCAAATTTAACGGCGATTGATGATGCTAAAGGGCAACACACAACAAACACATGACATGAACAAGGGGTTGTAGGCTAAATGGCCAGGCAGGGTTTCAATGCCTACATTGGAAATAAACTAAAATGAAGAAAAATTCTAGTGTTTCAAGAAGAAGAAAAATTAAAAGGTGCAACACTGTAGCAATGCAAGAGTATCCACAAGAATAGGTGTTGGAAAGGAAAAAAGACAATAGACAAGCAAATCCAGTGCGAGGCTCGGCGAGCATGGCTCCCAAGAAAGCAACACCGCCCTAACCCACATGACACCGCACCACCAGCTATTTATTGGGAAATTAAAAAAATAGCCAATGGCATGACACGTGGAAGGATGGAACATGACGAGGTTTGGTGAAGGAGGACGAAATAGGAACATGTGAAATTGAAAAATATTAATAATTTTACAAAGAATAGAAGCAATATTGGAAACAAGATAATTTCAATAAAGAAGATTTTTTAAACAAAAAAATGACTACATACATGTCACATAGTGAAATCTATTGCAATTTGTAGGGATTTTATCACAATTACCAAATACGGTCGATTTTTACAAATTTACCATATTTTTTCATTTTTTTCCCTTCACCAAATGAAACTTTAAAATTTCAGGATTTGGTAGTTTAAAAATTAGAAAAAGTAAAACCCAGTCTTACGGCTGTAAATAATAAAAAATTACCAAATCTGTTTCCCAAAAAGCCAAAAACTACGGCTAGAAATAATAGAAAATCCACCGAATCTGTTTGGAATTGATGTTATATTTATAATAGCCCATTGGTATTAATTATTAAAATTACTATATATATATATACAATTTACCGTATTTTTTGTATTTATCGTATTTTTATGTGGATTTTTATTTCAATATTTTTGTCCATCGTTTAATACTCTCCATACGAAAGTTGCTACTATGGATTTTATCTATATTATAAGTAATTATGTATCCATTCATTATTTACCTTGTAGAGAATCTCTTAGACTATAAGTTATTAAATTATTAAATAACTGAATCCTTTTTACTATTGGAACTGCCCTTTATATTAAATAACTGAATCCTTTTTGAAATATATAACATCTAAAAATAATTTCATAATTTAATAACTTAATAACTTATAACATATATTTCAAAATTATAAGTTATTAAATTATTTTTAGATGTTATTAATTTTGACATTTATTAATTATCTGTCCATTTATTATATATTTGTTAGTTCTTACTTAAGTTGTTTTAACTGATAGAAAACATGAGTATGGAGGAAACATTGAGGAATATCTAATTTAAATATTATTGTTCTCAAACTAGATTGTACCTTCCTAAGGAAAAAAATACAACATTTGCGTACAATTCAAGACATACCTCTCATATATTTGTTGAAACATAAACATTACATATCATAACATAGGCATACCAAAAAGATATAACTATATTATAACATAAATATTACATATCATAATATATTTCTTAGTTCTTGTACCACTTTCCTAGTTGCATCGGTATCGATCTTCTCCGCTAGAGTGTCGACCAGGGTTAATATCCCGACACATTCTTTATCAATGATAGCTATGTTGGTTTTATTAAGTATTTCGAGTTTTAAGCACTTCAAAAATCTTGATGCAACTTTGCGAGGATGGAAGACATTATTTTGACTTCGATTTGTCCATTTGAGGAGTTTTTGTCGGGATTGATTGCCATCAATTTCCATATCCACATCATTTGTAATATCATGTGGAGAATCCATAGGTTTAGGGTTCGATGATTTTGAATAAAGAATAGAGAGTTCTAGTAATACTTGAGGGGATTGCTCGAGACGGGGAATCGATTGGAGCTCTGCGGGGAGAAGTTATAAGAGAATGAAGGGGAACAATGGTAGCAATTGACTAGCTAGGAGGGTGGGTGGAAGCACCATCATAAGGAGAACTAGAAGCAGAGAGGGCGAATGATTTCCCAATAATAACCTCGTCTGATTCCTTATCAAAACTAGAAGAAACCTTGACGTATTCATGGCTTGATATTGGTTTGATGCACTCAATTTGGTCCCCCATGATTTTTCAAAAGAAAGTAAGTGTCGGAAAACGACCATGGGCCTTGAATTTATAATTTTCAAGCGAGTTCTTTGATTAGACCTTTACACATGTCCACCAAACCGGGTATGAATTGATGGTTAATATTAAATGCAAATCGTGGCGAAAAATTCACCTTTAAACCAACGTCACTATCCCACGTGCCTCTGCCTTTTAAATGTCCTTTTATCATGATGAATATGATATCATTAAGGATAAAATGTTATACATTAAATCAATAATAACTTCCTTCTTAATAAACATATCGAGATTCGAGCAATATATTAAGGGAGAGGAGTTAATCGTCGAGCATGGACCAATAAATTATAATGGTATTGGTGAGGGTAGATGTAAATACTAAAGATAGGGACTAGTACTTGCCAATTTATCACTTAAAATTTGATACAAAAGTAGTCAATAAAATGTGTCACATCAAATCACATCAATCAAATGCTACTACAACTGTGAGCAATTATTCAACAATATTCTCAGAACAAAATGGGGTTCTATTTTAGGGCCCCTACCCTTGAAAGCATATATATATATATATATATATATATATATATATATATATATATACATATATACATATATACATACATATATACATACATACATACATACATACATACATACATACATACATACATACATACATACATGATATTACAAAATACATATTACATATTGCTTTATAAAGATAAAATATAATGGTCATTCTTCTGAAGACACAAATTCATCCCGAAACACTGGAGCACATTTTAGCAGCATGTCCCTACGTTGGATAAACACGTCTTTGGCCACTGCGTTGAAAATGAACTGGATATCTCCCACTAAATCCCGCGACATGCCCATATTTAGCAGCTCTGGACTCCCACTTGAGGCCCATTCAGTATTTTGGTGAATTCTCTTTTCCTTTTATGTGAGTTTACCCACACAGAAAGAGAGTCTCCCCTCTTATGTATGCTTTGGTTTTCTTCCCTGAAGAAATTCAAGCTACAAGGAATTGAGGAATTCTGCTAGTGCTAAAAGAGCCCTCCCTCATGATCCTCCTTTTCTTGAGAGGAAAGGCGTGGGTGCTTACCATGGACCATACTTTAGCGAGGGTGGTTTCTAATGTTGTCAACCGCTTCTCTGTTTCATTCTCTGGAAAATTTGGGGTTGTTCTTCCCCTTGTTGAGTAGGTAGTGAGCTTGGTATTGAGAGCTCGTGGTCAATAAATGAGGTTTGTAAAAATCTAGGTTGAAACCCCATTGATCGCCTAAGACACGGGAGGACAATGGCATATCTAGTGGTACTTTAATTGTTTGGTGTTCATGTGATAATATGGGTGAATCAAGTGGAAATGGAGAGCTTGGAAAATAGGAAATGAAGGACATAATTTAGAAAAAACGATGAAAGAAAGATAAAAACATGTCCTTCGGAGAGGAAATATTGGGAGAGCTGGCCTGGTGTTTGGTATGCTAAGAATGTGGTGGACGAGGGCCTCATTTTCCTTGTTAGTTGGAAACACTCACCCAAATGGGTGAGTTTTGCATTAAGAGGATTCAATTTTGTAGATGAAGAAGACATGGATGCATGACGGTTGATTGAAAACTAGATGGTGGAGGACGCTTGGAAAATTTATGTGGTAAGTTGGTAACATGTCATCACCAGGTTTAAATAAGCATGTCTTTTGAGCTAATGTGTGAGGGAGAAATCATTTTTCCATCAATGCCATATCCTCCCAAAATCAATAGCCTCGGCCCTCGACTTGAATTTTAATTGAAATTAATTACCTATTCATGTAAAGTGTGCCACCAGAGATTTAATCGACACCCTCACAGTTAAGAAATGTCTTATCAAATTTAATTCTTGGTCATGTTATATTTTCTAGCATGAAGGTCCAGGAAACAAGATATTTAATAAATATGGAAAAGACTTTTTTCATAAAAGCGACATATTTAATAAATATGGAAAAGAATTTTTCCATAACTTTAGTCTTTAAAGTGATGCATTTAAATTTTATTATTTAGATTTTTTTAGATTTCATCACATATATGAGGAGACACGTTTGAAAAAAAAAAAAAGAAATTAACTACAATATAAAATATAAGAAATTTGGAAGTGACATATTTCAGCTATCATGTATATTCAAAAGTTACTAAGTTTTATGAAAAGGGAACTTGCCTGCAAAATATATTGAAACGACCATCATTGCATTCAGTGATCAAATTTGAAGGGCTCCCCATACTTTAATTTGACTGGCTAGGTTAAGCTTTACCCTTTGTAAATGAGATATTAGAAAACACATTACCCTTCAACATAAAAAAATGAAAATGTTAATTTTCTTTCAATATATATTTGATTAATTTGAATAAAATAAATATGAAAAATGTCAAAATTATGAAATATATAACATCTAAAAATAATTTTGAAAATGCTATATTTCATCTAGTAATGGCATGGGAAAAAGCGGGGGTGATAGCTTTTTAATTTATTAAAAAACTTTAAATTAATTTAAGAAAGAAAGAATCTAATTTAAAAGAAATCAATAATGTAAATACTATATAATATATATATTTATATAATGATATATATAAATATATAATATGTTATAAGCCCATCATATATTCCAATTCCAATGTATTCCATGATCAACAATGACAATTAAACCTAAGGACCGAAATTATAATTCATTCTGCCTAAATCCGGGAGATTCATGCGTAGGGCAAGGCAAAAATAAATCCACGGAATTCTTCCATATGGCATGGGCAAAATTGGTGGTTTATTATTTTAAATTTTCAACGGCCCAAAAAATTTTTTCAATGGCCAGGAATGTCTTATAAATGCCCACACCTCATGTCCATCCATGGAATTCTTCCACGTGGACCGAAACAAAAATTTATTTATCGAAAATTGTTCGGTTCATTCCGCGGGCTTGGAGTCCGGGAATGTCTTTGCATCAAGGAGGCCGAGAATCGCCATGTGACCATCGATAATGAGGCTAAATTTTACATCTACAAAGTACATTGAAAGAACATAATCATTTTAGTGATGTGATGTGGTATTGCTATTCCACATTTATGAGGTGATATTAAACATCTAAAAGTACAGGTGATTGAAATTCTATTTTTAGGAATGCATTTTGTTTTTGAACATAAGGCATAATAGATTCATAGAAGTTGCGGACCATGTAAGACTCAAAATTTTCATATTTCTGAGTAAGTGTCATCCTACATTTGAATCTTGATTCTTTAAATATTATCTTTTATAAGTAGCCATTGTATAAGCCTTCGCTTGAAATATTTCAATATAAGGGTTGAGAAATTAGGGTTGAGGGTTTACAGAATCCAAAATTCCAAGCATGTCTACTTCCACAGGATCCCAAAGTAAAAGTAAAACCCAAATCCCATACGCCAAACTACTTAAAAGTAAAACCCTTGGTTTTATTGATGAATATCATGATATTTATGATCTGTAATTGGCACAAAAGCTTCACAACTTAGATACACATTTGAGACGAAGATGAGGGAAAGTAGACATTCGGACCCATTAGGTAAACATAAAGGTTGGATAACATGGGGGTCTGGATTGGGACACATGATGCTCCATGAGGTTTTACCCTGCCCTGAATTTTTCAATATATGTGCCCAAAATTACAATGGGACAAAAAAAGAAATTGTTGTAAAGGGAAACAGACCATAAATTTTGTCCATTACAGAGGTAAATCTTGGCCATGTGTTGGGGTTTGAAAGAAAATATTTAGGAACCGTCAACATAAACCTAGAAAAAATTGCTAACGATTATCATGTCACCAATCAAAAAAATACAGAGATGATTTTTTGAAAATTAACAGTTGATGGAATGGTACCAAAAGGGAAGGCTCCACATGTAATTGAGATGTTTAAACCGTGGGTAGGGATACCATTTATATGCTAGTATTTTTCCTTGGCTTCGATAGTGATGAGAAAGTGGATGAAACCCTCCTGGAAATGGTATACAATATCCATTTTGTTTCTCCACCTTGTCAATACATATTTGTTGGGTACATTGCAGAATCTATGCATAAACAATTATTAACAATCAAAGAAGGCTCGACACTAAGACCTTTAGGTTCACTACCTACTTGTGTTATTTAATTCTATGGTGGTTTACTTGAATGGTTTGGAAAAAACAAACTTGCAATTGAGCCCTATAATGTTGAGGTCTAGCCAAAAGCGATGCATCCATTAACTGAGTGGACCCCAAGATAAGGATGTATGATAATAGAAGGGACTACACAATTTTTGGATTATTTTTGGGCTCCAATTTATCAAGCAATTACAAAAAGTACATTGCCTAGATTGCCTATGAAATGTAGAGATTGCATTCAACTGGGATTAGAAATATAATTAGCAGAAATGGTACTTCATGGAGGAATATATATGTTAAGGTTTTATGGATTAGGAGTACAACCTTGCAAATTTCCAATACATGTGACAGAGAGAGTTTTTTCCTTGGAATATATATGCAGATGGAAAACATAGATAATCTTTATTTTGTTACTCAACAAAAGAAGAGCATATTTCCTTCCTTACTGTTCTCATGTGGAGGGTTCACATTTGAAAGAAAATCATTCTATGTGGCACATGAAATCTTCTGATTTTTAAGTTTGATGTTGACTCTCACTGGGTGTATGACCCATGTGAGGTGATTAAAGCAAGGGTAGTGGCAAACAAGAACTCTGCCACTAAAATTCAACATGAAAGCAAACCCTTGCTAGAAAAATTGAAAAACAAGAACTCTTGGGATGAAGTACAAATAACAATGAATGAAATTGTTGTTGAGAAAGGAATTAGTTCTCAAGAGTTGTCAAAAACAAAATTTTGGATTTGAGCCTCCACAAAAAAGATAAAGGATTTTCAATCTGCAAATTTTATGCAAAACCTGATAAAAAGTCCTCTAAAAAATCAAAGGCATTACATCAAGAATTATGAGATAAAAATTGGACAAGGTCAAAAATTGATGCCTTTTGGTCATGAGGTAGGACCTAGGCCATCCAAAATTTGTAGAAGACTATGATTCTATTCCAGAAGATGCAGATTTCAACAAATTATGGAATAAAGAGCATCCTGGAGAGGAAAGTAGTGATGATGACACTACCTCTGAGGAATTACACACTCCCCTAACACATATAAACCAAGTCTTGATGAAGGCTTGAAACAAAGATATTCTACAGGAGCAAGTTATTTGAAAAGATGGGTTTTAGTGGTGGTGGTTTGGGTTCAACAGGACAAGGCATTTGGCTTCCACAGAGGCACAATCTAGAAAATTTTTCGATAGGTTAGGCCTTGGAGCTTCACCTTTGGAGAAAGGACCACTGCATACTACAACATCTACAAGTGTTAATCTAGTGCAATTTACTCCGGAGTCAAATCCTCAGCAAATAGTTCAACCACACGTTGAAAATCCTAGAGGAGAAGTTGGCCATGAATATGTTAGTATTGCTAATGTTCATGGTTCTAGTGATGATGGTAGTAGTCAACAGAGTATTGGAAACTTAAAGAGGCCAATAGAGACAGTTGAATTTTCTAGGGATATTGTCCAACAAGGAACCGAGAAGAGGCAAAAGACAAAGGCAGACATAGGTACAATTACTCTTGGCTCAAGGAAACTATTTATAGAAGGCGGTGCCACTACCACCCTAAAAAACTGCCATTCCATAGGGAAATTCTCCCCAAAATTCAATTACTCCTTCTCCATTCAAGGTGGAACAGTTCATTCCTACGAAGACCTTAGGTTTTGATTACCTAGCTGAGTTTTCCAATAAATCAAAAGAGATAAAAGAAACAAGAAGAAAATTCTACAGGCTACTGGAACTTCAGATCTAGCCACAATGAGGGTATTGCCTACATATAACCTAGACACATATACCATGGAATACATGTATGTTGTGCCCAAAGTTGTAAAACCAGAGAATGAAATGGTTTCCAGTGACTACGAGGTGACCTCCCTTCAAATGGATTTTAAGACAATGAAACCTTCTGACAAAATTAATGTATCGAAAAGGAACAATGATGTGGTTTACACAACATTACTAAAGGTAGAGAGGGAGAACAATAAGTTGAATAATAAGATTCAAAAGTTAGAGGCAGACCTAGAAAATGAGAAAGCAAAAGGAAAAGCAGCAAGTTAATAGGATAGGTGAGTTGGAGAGGAAGATAAAATCATCTACCTCTATGATTGTAGTTGCTTGTAAATGAGCAGCATGTAGAACTAGAAGAAGTGAGAAGAAAAAGTTACAGGAAACAACGAGTACGAATAATAGATTACAAAAACATTGGGAGAATTGAAAGAGGTTGTGAAGGAAGAGAAACAAAAGGTCAAAAAATGGGAACAAAGCCTAGATGATGAGAAAAACAAAATGAAATATTGCAACAGGAATTGGTGAAAGAAAAAAAGGAAATAGAGTCTTCCAACATCAAACTATCTGGATTTTATAAAAAGGCATTGATTAATATGATGGATAATGTTTGGGGGAAAATAAACCAAAAATTGATGATTTGATTAGATTGTTTGAATTCATGATTGATCTACAAAGAATATGTGATAAGCTCCATGAATACGTAACATGTAGTAGAAAAGTGATGGATTTAAGAGAGGATACAACAAAGAAAATTTTGGAAGCTATCTACAAATTTAGTGACACAAAACTGCATCCAGAGGAATTCAGAACGGTTTGATGCCTCAATAAAGGTATCATCTATCATTCGGAAGTGTGTGATGTTGGGAAAAGCACATGAATTGTTGAATAAGTGTCAAAGAATGTTACATGAGCTACATGGAAAGGTACAAGAGTTCACAAAGCTTGGTTTTCCAATGCCTTTTGACAAAACATGCCAATTCATTACGAAGGATGCATTCCAAAAGAAGATGAAAGAAAAATGACTCAAGAGAAGGACCAAATTCCTGAGAAGCTAGATGAGACAAACTTTTTTGACTTTGTTAAACCATTGATAACCTTGTTAGTAAGTTTGCATACAACAAGAAAGGAAAGCTCCACTATCAGTTATGAATTGCTAACAAAGTTACATGTCAGTCACTTTGATTTACAACAAATTGCAATTCCAATAGATGAAGAGTGGAGCATGTTACAGAAGATGATATAATTTGTTAAAGTTGTGGAGCCTGATTCCAAGTTGAAGTGGCAGTTTGGTTTTGTTGTTTCTATTATTTGGGAGGAAATCATGGTCATGGATAAAAATAGTAAATTGTCTTATTAATAGACTAGAGTTATCTTTATGTTTATTGTATTAATAAACATGTGATATTTAGGTTGCTTGTGGTTGAAGCAAACTTTTACAAAGAGGTGCACAAGTTATATATATATGTGCATGGATTTACTCTTTAGTGTATTTAGATCCATTTTGAAAATTGTTCCATTTGTTGCAATGACAATCTTCAATTTTTTCATACAAGGCATGTCTCAAGCAAGTTGAATGAGGAATAGTGTTATTTTTAAATTTTCATTTCAGTAATGATTCAAGCAAAGCCACTTATTCTATCTCAAGAATTAAGCACCACAACTCTTATATGCCTAAAGTATATAATAATGTAAATGCATTGTGATTTAATAGCCAACTAGCCACGGTGTATGCTTTCTATAAAAGAGATCAACAACATTGTATGTGAAATATATTAAATACTCATTAAAACATGACTTTGTAATGTTTCTACAATCAAAATGGAAATGGAATCAATATGATTACCTTTAGGCACATGTAAGTTTGGGGTGAGTGTTAATCCTTGTTTGAGATTCAGAACAATGTATTGAATATTTGAATATATTAATTATTATATGAACATCTATATCATGGGATATCCACAAATGGAAGCTTCCAACTTGATGGACCTGGATCATCTCTATCATTTGATTCACCAGATCTTTAAGATTGATCTCTCTTTCTTGACAGTCAACTATTGTAATAGGGTCATTTATTGTATTTGTGCCATTGTTTTCACCCCTCTCCTTTCATTAATCGACTTCCATACTATCAGAGCCCTATCGTAGGGAAAGTTATCCACTTCGTATCATGTGATGTATAAATTCTCAAACAATTTTCAAATTTTTGTCAAGCTTGTTTCACAATTTTGACTTTATAAAGGCCAAGGCATTGAAAATTCTCTCATCTTCAACTGAACCCAAAATCATTGTTTGACATAGATCAGCCAATGAGAAAAACTCGGACATGGTTTGTTGTAAAATAGTACTCACCCCAATTTTTTTCCATAGTCTAGGTTATTGCTCCACACTCTAAGGGATTATCCAAATCTTTGAATTGTTGAATCATTGTAGAGGAAAATTCATGAGATTGAGAAATCAAATTGTCCTTTCTTAAAATACCTAGAATATTCATTCCATTGATATCAACATGCTTACAAAAATGTTGAATCAATGTAGTCAACCTCTTGAAGTAGTCTTCCTACATATATCTTTCATTTTGGACAAGATTCCAAAAGGTGGGATTTACTACACCATTGCTTCAAGTAAAGCATCCCTTCTAAATCATTCCCTTATTTATTCTAGTAGGGAAACTATAATTTCTCTTAACCTCGCCCTTGTTGATGATACAATGTTATCAAACAATGACCCTATGACTTTTACCTCCTCAACCTTACCGGATACTACTTTAAACATGTACATCGGTATCTCATATCCACGTACAAAGCACATACTTCCCCAAAAAATTGAGCTTTAGAAAGCTACTTACATTTCCAATATTTATCAAATCATTCCAACCATCAAAATTTGGACCTGTAAAAGCAATTTCATTGAGAAACAAATATTCTATTTACCATACAAACTCGTTTCCTCAAACTAGAAAAATCAACAATATAGATAGTTCTTTCTTGTGCTTGTTTAATTAAATGATGCATTTCTTCCAACATGGGAAGGATACCACACAACATCAGCAATGACTCTATATCATTCAAATGATGTATCAAATCTTGGGCCTTGTCCACTTCCATGCGATTCTACCACATCACTCCTAATAAGGATTGATACTCTTCGTACACCCTACGAACCGGTTGGTACAATGAGATCCACCTGGTGTCAACATATTTTAACATAGTTTACACCCATTTTTAGTCCTTTTGCAAATATTTGGAATTCCATGAACCTTTTAGGACTACGGAAGAAATAAGCATGCACCTCTCGAACAAGGTCTTCAACTTTTGCTATAGGTTTAAATTTGCCAACTATTTTGTAAGCTAGGTTCATTCTATGAGCCATACAATGAATGACAATCATATAAGGGCAATGAGATGTTTGGAGTCTTACACATATGCCATTATGATGACCTTACATTCTGATCCCCATCTTCCCCGACACATACCAACTTTGATGCAATTGTAGCATCATCCATGTCACCGATCTCCTTCAAAACTTTTTATCACCAACTCACAAAGGTTTTCAACATTAGAGTTCTCTCTCATCTTGTGAATGGCAAGTAAGTGAGGTTGTCTCACAGAATTCTCAATAGTATACACATGCATATAGACCCAAGCAATATTATCTATTGTTGTAACCTCATCAATAGACAAAGATATGTATCATGTGCAGACTTCAATTTCTCTTTCAAGTCTTCTTTCTCAACCATAGCTAGGCATTTTCCCAATCCCAACCACTACTTTCTGACCAGTGAGAATGAGGAAAGTGTGGGACACCAAGAAAATACAACATCTTCTTTTGTTCAAGAAAATATGTTATAGGATGACCTCTTTTCAAAATGTGAAAAATAGTAGCTAGTTGAACTGTTTTACCCAAAAGATTGTTTTGAATGATCTTGTTGAATTGAGAGGTAATTGTCCCTCCATTCACTGCAACTATTATTTCATTTCTCTTGTGCTCTTAAAATTATTTTTCATACCTAATATGCAAACAATCATCCATAGTTTTCCATCTAGGAAACATTCTTCTCAATACCATCTACAATTATCTTTTCATATATCTTTCCTACATGTTTCTCAATAGTATCCAACTTAAGTTGCATTGTCTTGTCCCTACCCAATTTCAGCTACAGATTGTACATTTTCATTCTTTGGGAGGTTCAACTTTATTCTCATTTTCAATAGGTTCAATAAATGGAAACTTAGAAACCCACTCTAACCTGAAACTCCTTCCCAAGTCCCATTTTATTTCCTTTCTCTTTCTTCCAGAAATAGGTGTCCATTGAGTATTTTCCTTGGTGGAATTTATATTTCATTGACTTACCACTGCCAGAAGTTTCACCTCCAACATTCACTTGGGAACTGGTAGGTGATGCAATGTCATCTTCATTCAATTGGGCAGGTGGTACAATGTCAAACTCAACATCATTCAATGGAATGTCTTCAAGGGGAGGCATTTCATTGTTGTTGTCATTGACAACATCAGGAAAATAAAAAATGAACACATTCTCATTCGAGTTTCATTTTGAATGTAATCATTATCCCTTGATTGTGATGGTCTTATTGGAGAAGGATGGGTTTCCTTAGATGGTTTCTCAAAATAAGATGTTATTTTTGAATGCCAATACCACTACCAGGAGGGGTTGGAATAAGCATTTTTTCCTGAGGCTGAGCTTCCCTTTTTAGGTGCCATTTTTTTGAATCAAGTGAATCTGTAGAATTGAAAGAAAAAATATACAACATGTTAGATTAAATGATATTGATATGTGCAAAGACATCTCAACATGAGAAATATGTATAAAGAAAAATATTACGCATGCAAATGCATTCAGATGAATTGATTTAGGTAGAAAGACAACAAAGAGAATAAATTCATCGTGAAGCATCTCAAAGGAACTCTCATTGATTGATTTCTAATGTTAACATTGATTACAAAGAAGTGATTTCAATATCCATATATCATGTTCTCAAAACACTAGATAGTGCATCTCAAGATGTATCATGTAATGGATGTCAATTGACAGAAAATGCACAAAATTGTTGTAATGGATATCATGTAATGGATGTCAATCAACATTGCATCTTACAAGAAATAGAAAAATACGAAATAATAATTTAAAAGAAGAGTCATCATGGAAACCTAGAAGAAGTTTAGATGTAAAAATAAGAAATTTAAGGAGAACAAAATGTAACTAATCCCAATGGAATTCTTCAAAGAGATTTGAATTCTTTTCAAGTGATTTTTGACATGGGCTATATAATATTGTGTCACTTAACATGTACTACTTTTTGCAAGAGTGTTACATTAGTATAAGAAGAAATTACAAAAGATTTTCCACAATTTTTCATGGTTGCTTGATTGACATGTTACATAAAATTGGATAAGGATTGCCTACCATTTATTCAGTTTCAATGCACTTGATATGTATTGGTCCGATCTACATGTTTTAGTACAAAAATAACAAGGTTTGACACTTTTAAAAGAAAAAATTGATATAGAAAAAGTGAAAGGATGAGGTGATATTTTAGCTATCTCTCATATAACTTAGTTGGAAGGATTAAGAATATTACTACAATTAGAATTAGAGTATACATCAAAAAATGAATATGTATAAGAGGTTTGAGAAGAGAATAAGAAATTTAAATGATTTGTTGATCAGCCAAAGACACTCTAATGATAAGACACTCTAGTGATAAGAAGTCTCTATTGTAGCTAATCAAACATGAAATAGGTGATCTCAAGGTGTAATTGGCAAGATTGAAATCAAAGTATAGTATGTATCTATTCATGAAGGAATCTAAGTTCATTGATTCATCCAAGGTATGATCTATCTTTAAATTATTGATGAATGAGTCTTGATGATCGAAGAGTCATGTCATAATGTATAGAGGTCTGTTAAAGTAATCTTGTTGTATAAATGTTATAAATTTTGTCATCAAGCCAAATAAGGTGTGCATCTGCTCATGAAGAGATTATTGATTCATCGGAGGTATGAGGTCTTTCATAAGAAGATCCAATTACCAAGAGTGTTCATCATTTCAAAGGCGCTGAGACAAAATATATGGTCTTCTATCTATGACTCATTGTGGTATGACATATTCATCAAATTCAAGGTTGAGAATGCTATGAGTGGTTATTTGGCTTGACAATGAAATGTCAATGTTTCAAATCTTTCAAGTATCATCATTATTGAGAGAGTCTTGAATTTTTGATCTGATGTTTCACATATGATATCAATCATGATAAGGGTATTTTTAGTATATCTTGTCATGTTCCTAATTGGAGAATGTGTAAGAATAAGAAACTTGAAAAAAGAATTATAAATATCCCCAGATCTTGATGTTTTTCTTTTATATTAAATATTATAGACATGTTGTGATTTGGACTAAAACAAGGACAAGAAAATATGTCAAAGATTGATTTCATTTCTATAATCTTCATGGAGGAAAAGAGGTGGTGTAAACCCCTACATTATTTTTTGGAAAATTCATATTGAGAGAGATAGAATCCAACTTTTCATCAACATTAATAAAAGTTAATTAATATTACTATATAGTTTTTATGGATTTATAGCACAATTATTTTCACAAGTAGTGTGTGAAGTGAATGTGAAGATAAATAAATCATTTTGTCCTCCTGATTGTTCAAGGAAATGCATGATGGAGTACATTGTAGTGAGGAAAATTCATTAAGTATGAGTTAACATCTACATAAGGATAATAAAATATGTCGAAGAGTGATCCCACTTCTACAATCTTCATGGAGGAAGAAGAGGTGGTGTAAACCATTGTGGTGACATTATTTTTGAAAATTGTTGAGAATGTTGTGGAGATATATATTCCAAATTTTCCTCAACATTAATAAAAGCAAATCAATATTAATATACATTTTCGATGGATTATACAAAATTATTTTCACATAGATACAATGCATGAGAAGTGAATATGAATATAAAGAAATAATTTTCTCCTCCTCCGATTGTTGTAGGAAATGCATGCTTGGAGTACATTTAATACATTATGTGTTATGGTTTAAAAAGTTTGACGTTATCCTTTGAAAGGAAAATGACGGTAACAAGTAAGCATGCTATAACAAGGACAAGAAAAGATGTCGAAGAGTGATCCCACTTCTATAATTTGCATGGAGGAAGAAGAGGTGGTGTAAACCCCTACATCATTTTTTGGAAAATTCTTTCCGTGGAGAAATAGATTCCAATTTTTTCTCAACATTAATAAAAGCTAATTAGTAATACTATACAATTTTTGATGGATTTATAACACAATTATTTTCACAGAAGCTGTCAAGTGAATGTGAAGATAAAGAAAAAATGATTTCCTCCTCATTGTTGAAGGAAATGCATTCTTAGGAGTACATTCAATACATTATGTTTCCATGGTTAAAAAATTTTGAAGTACATCACAATAAGGAAAATGGTGGTAATAAGTAAGCATGTTACAACAAGGGAAAGAAAATATTTCCAAAAGTGATCCCACTTACGCAATCTTCATAGAGGAAGAAGAGGTGGTGTAAAACCCTATATTATTTTTGGAAAATTCTTTTGTGGAGATATAGATTCCAACTTTTCCTCAACATTAATAAAGCGAATTAGTATTACTATAATGATTTGATGGATTTATAACACAATTATTTTTCACACGCATGCCATAAGTGAATGTGAAGATAAAGACAACATTTGGAGTAGATTCAATACATTATGTTCCATGGTTTAAAAAGTTTGAGTACATCACAATAAGGAAAATGGTGGTAACAAGTAAGCATGCTACAATAAGGACAAGAAAAGATGTCGAAAAGTGATCCCACTTCGCAATCTTCATAGAGGAAGAAGAGGTGGTGTAAACCCTACATTACATTTTTTTGGAAAATTCTTGTTGTGGAGAGATATATTCCAACTTTTCCTCAACATTAATAAAAGAGTGAATTAGTATTACTATACAGTTTTTGATGGATTTATAACACAATTTTTTTCATAGTGCAAATGCGTAAGTGAATGTGAAGATAAAGAAAGCATTTGTCCTCCTCAAATAGTTGAAGGAAATGCATGTTTGGAGTAAATTCAATAAATTATGTTTCCATGGTCTAAA
Source organism: Taxus wallichiana var. yunnanensis (assembly GCA_018340775.1). Taxonomy (NCBI): domain Eukaryota; kingdom Viridiplantae; phylum Streptophyta; class Pinopsida; order Cupressales; family Taxaceae; genus Taxus; species Taxus wallichiana. Next base: position 848,723,452 of record CM031238.1, on the reverse strand, counting down.
TTTTTTGAAGTACATCAAAGTGAGGAAAATGGTGGTAACAAGTAAGCATACATGCTACAAAAAGGACAAGAAAAGATGTCTTTTGAAGAGTGATCCCATTTCCACAATCTTCATGGAGGAAGAAGAGGTGGTGTAAAATCCCTACATTATTTTTTGGAAAATTATTTTTGTAGAGAAATAGATTCACACTTTACCTCAACATTAATAAAAGCGAATTAGTATTACTATACATTTTCTCGATGGATTTATAACACAATTATTTTCTGGTAGTCGTATAAGTGAATGTGAAGATAAAGAATTTTTTTTGTCACCGCAGATTTTTGAAGGAAATTCATTCTTGGAGTACATTCAATACATTATATTTCCAAGGTTTAAAAGTTTGAATTACATCGAGTGAGGAAAATGGTGGTAAAAGTAAGCATGCTCTAACAAGGACAAGAAACGATTTTGAAGAGTGATCCCCATCGAAATCTTCATGGAGGAAGAATAGGTACACATGTAAACCCCTACATTATTTTTTAGAAAATTCTTGTTGTGAGAGATAGATTCCAAATTTTCCTCAACATTAATAAAAGCTAAATAGTATTACCATACAATTTCGATGGATTTATAACGCAATTAGAGGTGCACTGCAAAGGCATTAAGTGAATGTGAAGATAAAGAAAATATTTTGTCCTCCTCAGATTGTTGAAGGAAATGCATGCTTGGAGTACATTCAATACATTATGTTTCCATGGTTTAAAAAGTTTGAAGTACATCTCAGTAATTAAAATGGTGGTAACAAGTAATCATGCTACAACAAGGACAAGAAAAGATGTCGAAAAGTGATCCCACTTCTGCAATCTTCATAGAGGACGAAGAGGTGGTGTTAACCCCTACATTATTTTTTGGAAAATTCTTGTTGTGGAGAGATAGATTCCATATTTTCCTCAACATTAATAAAAATGAAGTAGTATTACTATACAATTTCGATGGATTTATAACACAATTATTTTCATAGCGGTCTGTATAAGTAAATGTGAAGATAAAGAAAGCATTTTGTCCTCTCATATTGTTGAAGGAAATGCATGTTCGGGAGTCTGATCAATACATTATGTTTCCATGGTTTAAAAAGTTTGAAGTACATCACAGTGAGGAAAATGGTGGTAACAAGTAAGCATGCTACAACAAGGACAAGAAAAGATGTCGAAGAGTGATCCCACTTCTGCAATCTTCATGGAGGAAGAAGAGGTGGTGTAAACCCCTACATTACTTTTTTGGAAAATTCTTATTGTGGAGAGATAGATTCCAAATTTTCCTCAACATTAATAAAAGTGAATTAGTATTACTATATAGTTTTTGATGGATTTATAACATAATTATTTTCATAGGTAGTGCCAGAAGTGAATGTGAAGATAAAGAAATCATTTTTCTTCCTTAGATTGTTGAAGGAAATGCATTCTTGAGTGCATTCAATACATTATGTTTCCATGGTTTGAAAAGTTTGAAATAGATCGTGGTGAGGAAAATGGTAGTAACAAGTAAGCATGCTACAATAAGGACAAGAAAATATGTCGAAGAGTGATCCCACTTCTAGAATCTTCATGGAGGAAGAAGAGGTGGCGTAAACCCCTACATTCTTTTATTTTATGTTGTGGAGAGATAGATTCCAACTTTTCCTCAACATTAATAAAAGTGAATTAGTATTACTATATAGTTTCTGATGGATTTATAACACAATTATTTTCACAGGTAGTGCCAGAAGTGAATGTGAAGATAAAGAAAGCATTTTGTCCTCCTCATATTGTTGAAGGAAATCCATGCTTGGAGTACATTCAATACATTATGTTTCCATGGTTTAAAAATTTTTGAAGTACATTGTAGTGAGGAAAATGGTGGTAACAAGTAAGCATGTTTGTAATTTTCCCTAACTATTATTTTTTGTCTTTTGTTTTTCCAAATGTTAATTATCTGGTTTTTGGTTCATTGTTGTAACTTTTTTCCCTTTTGCATTTCTTGAATTTTTCATTTTGGACATCTTTGTATGGTCTCTATTTCGTACATTATTGTTTTTTAGCATTTTGTTAACCTCCCATTCCCATAAAATCCTCCTAGCGGATGTGAACCACGCAAAATGAGCCACAATTGATAATTTTTAGTTCGGAGGCGGGTCCCGGCTCCTGGGAGGTCTATGCCATGTGTTTTCATTCCATTAGTCTCCCAAGGAAATGCCCCTGATGAATGTGAAACCTGTGGAATGTACCACATTTTATATATCCTTTGGGTCCACTGTGGGACAAGGAAATGTCAATAGATAGTGATAAACGGTCATGGTATTAGTCGTGGAATAAATGGAAAGTGAAACCGCAGTATAACTATATATATACACATACTGCAGAAGAGAGAACATTAACAAAAAGATTCAAAGAAGATACACTGATAAAGCAAGGAATAAACATAACGAAAACTCATGGAGATGTATGAAGTGATTATATATATATATATATATATATATATATATATATATATATATATATATATATATTACATAGATGTATCTAAGATAGGAAAACTAGTTATGATTCTCTACAAGCGGAGGACTATTCTAGATGACATAAAACATATTATTGGTTATGAGAATGAGGATGTTTAGGCTTTGCTATAACTTACAAAGGTAGAATCATAGATAAATCAATGCGACATGAAAGAAAACATGTCTCAAATAGGCGAGGACTCACCGCAAAGAAGTGCTTCTAGGATGTAAACTACAACACAAGAGCTGTGCCCCAGCAAGACCTATATAGATTTGAAATTTTGTAAGCAAATTGCAATATGCTGATTCACTAAATCTCTTTCTACTACTTCGTGCAAATTGGAAAATTGTGGGAAAACATCACCTCTGTGTATATATTGGGAAAATTTTGGGAATGTTTTCTTGGCCAAATAAGGTTCCATAGATTTCTTAGTGAAACATTAATGTTTTCAAATTCCACCTCGTCAATTTCTTGGTGAAACATTAATGTTTTCAAATCTGGACACGTCAATTTATTGGTGAAACATTAATGTTTTAAAATACCGATGCATTGATTTCTTGGTGAAACATTAATGTTTTCAAATCCTAAGATGATTTCTTATAAAAATATAGTGGGATTGGAAATTCCTTGGTGATTCAGATGGGACAAATTATTTTTATGGAATTTTTAGGCAAAACTTGGGTACTTTCGTTGCTATAAAATTTTCCAAAATCAAATTCCCAAAAGTCTTCTATTCTCCAAATTATGAATATTCACCGTTAAAATTTTCCCTTTCTTATATTAACAAGTAAAACATGATACAAGTAATTAAAAAAACACGCGGTATGGAAGCACACCCCAAAAACATAGACCAAACTAGGTAAAAAGCCTAAGAATGAGGGAGAGATAATACAAAATCATAAAAAAACAAAGATAAAACTAATTAAGTAGCATCTGGGAATTGTTTTCCTATAGGGGCGGGTCTTGGTCAAGCCAACCAAAACCGAGGAAGATCTTTTCAAGAATTCGGCACATCCCAACCTGAGGTGAGTTGGTTTTCTTCTTCAATTTCTTTAAGCAAGGCCCGAGAGGGTAAGATGGACAAGAGCCATCCTTGAAATTTATCAAGAGGAGGAGGAGGCTCCAATCATCATGGAGCGTGGCTTCGAGGTAATGGAAGAGCCCCAACCCAGCTGACTGGATGGTGAGGGGACATCCCATCCTTTATGGTGAGATGAATGTGGATGAGAGAAGATCCTCCAAGTAGGTTGGCTTCGAGGGGACCGATGGGTGCAGATGAAAGTGGCACTGAGAGCGGCTTTGGTGGCCACCACCTCTTTGGCGCCCACTAGCACTACCACATGGTGGGAAATGGCGAGAGGGGCACAAATGTTATCTAGGAATGTTGCAAGGGGGATCGCCCTAGTGGCGTAAAAGTGTTTGCAGGTGCTCCACCTCAATCACCACTTTGTTGGCTTGAACTTGAATCTATAGCAAGACATTCGATAACCACATACTTGTTATAAATAGAGAATTGTTGATCAACTTCAACATTAGAAAATAAACATGAATTCCTTTCTTTCCATAACCAAAATAATATTTTACCTCTGAAAGCATGCCAAATTTGGGTAAATTTTGTGCCATTTGAGGATTATTTCCAAAGAGCACATGTTGCCACATGAAGCATTTCAGGAGAAAGGGAGGAAGAAGGAATGAATCCAATTCCAAAACCTTTGGAGGCTTCTGGTAGTACCAGAATAGGTGATAAAAGTTTCTAGATGTCTACATAAAAGGCATTTGGGGGAAGACACTCCCACATGCACTAGACATGAACCAAGTGGAAGATCTTGGTGAAGAACACACCACAAAAAGTGTGTAATTTTAGGTTCCACACAAGCGGACCAAACTATATGAAATATCCTTTGCTAGAATTGATGGTGAGGATCAAATTCCCCACCAGGTATTAAGCTTTCCCACCATGGGAAGATGTGGAAAAAGACAGCCATAACCTTGGCTAGATGAATAATTCTAGAAAGGGTGTCCACATACCATTTCCATTCCATCCACCATGGACAAGACTAAAGAACAAAGATCTTGTGGATCATGTGATCTGGCACAAAGGAAATGATGTCATTGATGAGGTCTCTATCTGGAAGAGCCAATTTGAACTTCACTTTGAGCTCTTGCAAGGATAGCCAAGATTGAGTGTGTTTTCTAAAAAGATCTTGGATAGTGTGAATTTTTACACTTGAAAAGGCTTAGAACATAGGAATCCAAGGCACCTTGACTAAACAACGATCTTAAAATTGAATGACAGGAGACCACCATAGAGAGTGGAGATTGAATGAAAGGTCATCAGAAGCCATTGACATTCCACAAGAACCATGGTTTAATCCACTCCCAAGATTTCCAAATTCTTTAATCATGAAGGTACCCACCACTTTGACTGGAATAGGGGTAATGAGAAGGTTGGCAAAGCCAATGCCTTTCCAAGCAACATGGCCATATGGGGTGCCTTCTATGCAATACCATTTCAAAGGAGCACCTTCCAAGCTTCCTTGCCATTTGTGCTTCAATAATCCATTTGGGATAAAGTGCTTAACATTTCCATAAGATGTCAATAAGGCCTAAGTCACCTGAGTCTTTGGGAAGGCAATAGGTTTCCCAAGAAACTCTGTGAAATCCTTTATTAGAAGAAGAAATTTTCAAAAGAAATTCTTTAAGAATTTTTTCAAGCTTATGCACTTACTTTCTAGATGGGGCCAAGAAAAAGGAGTAGTAAACATTCATGGCTTCAAGAACCTTGGAGAAAATATGGAATTTTCCACTAAAGACAATAAAGATGTGATTCCAATTTTCGGCCACACGTACACGACACATTGTTAGAGCTCGGAGGGAGAAGCTTGGAAGGAAAAAGGAATGCCTAGGAACTTGAAAATTTCCCATGGTTGAGAAGCTTCCAATCATAGGATGCCAACCAGTTGGGAAGGAAGGACTATCTATAGCATTGCATTTTGTGCCATTAGATGGAGGATCCAGAATCAAAACATAAGGTTTCCAATCATTACATGGCGTGATTGATGTTACTTTCCTCTTCAACAAGCGTAAGGAAGGAGTCATCTAATGAAGTTACCATTGAGAAATTGGGAGTCATCAGCAAAGGGAAGAGAAATGCCCCTGACAAGTCCTTGGGATTGAGCTTGGGCAAGCAAGTATCCAAATCCTTCAGCTGCCAGAACATAGAGAGTGGGCACAAGGTGGAAACCTTTTTGGATGTATCTGAAAAGACCAAATGACTTTGACTTTTTCCCATTAATGGTGATATGGGAAGAGGCGTGCGCAAATAGCATGTTAATAGTATAAATAAAATTTGGACCAAACCCAAGGCTTTAAGCATGACAAAAATGAATGGCCATTCTATTTGGTCATATGCCTTCTCAAAGTCAATTTTGATGAAGAGGGCTTGTTGATTAGATCTGCGAGCCCATTCCATGCCTTCCCAAATTGAAATAATGTTATCGAGGATATATCTTCCTTGGATAAAGCTATCTTTTTTAGGATGAGCTATGACAGGGAGGATGTGACGTAGCCAAATGGCAAGAGTTTTGGTAATGATTTTGTATGACACATTAAGTAGAGTGATGGGATGCCAATTGCTTATCAACTTAGGATCTCCAGGTTTAGGGATGAATTTGATATTCCCTTTGTTGATATGGGGGCCAAAGTGTCTGGGACTGGAAACCTTCCATATAAACCTGATGAAAATATGGACCAACACTGTCCCAAAGAGCCTTATAAAATTCGCAAGGAAAATCCTCACAGTCGGGTGCTTTGTCTTTGGCTATTTGTATGGCTGATTCCTGCAAATCTTCAATAGAAAGTAAGCGATCATAGGTAATTCTTTATGCTAGAGAGACTTTGCATGACACATCAACCAAAAATTGTTTCAAGATGGCATTCCACTCCGGCAAGGGGGCTTGGGCTTGAAACTCTTGCTTGTACTAATTGACAAACACCTGGAGCATGAGTTCGGGATCTGTGAGTTGAGATTCACCATCGCAGATGGCTCTAATTTGCTAAAAGGAATGTTTGGATTTGAGAATTTGAAAGAATTCATTTGAGAATTGGTCCCTCACTTTAAGCTACTAGAACTTGGCACGGATTTTACACCTCGAGTATTATAGTTTTTAGTAATGTGGATTTTGTCTAAGCTCAACAACCTAGAGTTGCAGGGGCTCAGAGAAAGGATTTCCTTCGAGTGCCACCACCACCTGCCTAAGTGTGGAAATGGTGATGTAAGAGCACGCTAATATTGGCCAATTTTCACCCACATATTCGAAGGAACCTAAGAATCCTAGTCATAGCACCCACCCACCACTAAGTCCAGTTGGATAGAAGAGGTGGATGATGATTATGCAAGTGATGTGGCCTAGGTACTAAGTTCCACACCACTTGATATGATTGAGCATGTGCCCATGCTCCATCAAGGTCGTATTGAGGAAAAAACTGGCCCTTATGACAAAAGGGTCGCTTGGTTTGCCAAGTGATGGAAATTTGATGGGAAGGTGGTCATAAAGGATGAAATCTGGCATCACTTCCACGGAAGAATAAATGTTGTCAAAATCAAAAAAGTCTTGAGTGGACAACATATCCCTATCAATTCATTTAAGAACCCGATCCGATCCACCTCAAAGATTGGACCAAGTGAACTAGGCCTCAAAGGTGGGCCGACGTAAGGCATTTGGGTCATAAAACCCAAATTTATTATGCATGTAGTACCAAGCCTCTCTTTTCACTAGTTGTCCATCACATTAGAAGGTGTCGGCATTTATCCATGGGAAACTCAACCATATTAAAGTCACCATAGATGACCCAATATGCATTAGGATTTCATTGGCTATCCACTTCCAATTTCTCTTTTTGCCACATCATTTGAAGCATAAATGTTGATGATGCCAAAAGGGAAGCTTTCAATACTAAAGAGAGCCCATATGGCCCTGTTGGTGGGGTTTGCGCCATGATCCATAAAAAGGGCCGCCATTTAGGGCAAATAAAGAAATTAAACCCCACGCCCCCATCATGATTACTATTAATGTCTAGTAAATGCTAAATGGTTTTACAAACCATTTGATAGTTGAAAACCTATGACTTTAGCTTCCTACAAACACAAAACATCCAAGTTCACAATTTTTTTACGCACGTCTCTAACAATATACTTGTGATTGGAGTCAATAAGACCCCTCACATTCCATGACATGCAATTCATGATAAATGTGAGTCAAGGGCCATACCATCGGCATCCAGGCCATCTAAGGCATCAAATTGGTTTTGCAAGAATTGAGAATTATTGTGCTTCAGAAAATCCTACAATTCCACTTTCCTTCATCCTAAATACTCGATATTATATTCCCCTTCATTGACTCCACACTTCACATGAGACTATGCTCGTGGTTTGACATGGAATGTCATGAGGGCTTTGCCCTTTTGGACTGGGCCCTGTGAGTTGGGTGTCAAAAGAGACTGGGATGCAAGAAGTGTCGAGGAGGCCGGAAGGAGTTTGATAAGTCCATGAGGACATTGGACACTTTTGGCATGCTTTAGAGAACTTAGGAAATAATGTTGGAGAATATTCAAAATCCAGATCTCGGGGTGCATTAAAGACTGAGTATGTTCCTTAACAACTAGTTATTTAGATCCAATGTTAGGTGTCACCTTGGCCCGAGTCACCTTGTTTTTATTTTTTTCCCCTATAGTTTTCCACCCTTCCTCTTGCGGGGGTTTAGAAGTCTCAACAACCAATTTGGAGGATGGACAATTTCCCAAAATAGAAAATCTTTGATGTTTTGATTAGAGGCTTGACATTGAAAACAAATATTAGGAAGATTGATGTAAATAACTCATTGTGAGTAGCACGTATCACCCATTTGAATGCCCACAAACTCTTTTAACTCTTGTGAGAGGTCAACCTCAACACAAACCTATTTTTGGGGTCGAGAACTGTAAAAGTGTTGCAACTCCATGCATACAACTTGCCCAATGGAGGAGGTGATTTGATGAAGGAAGTGCACACGGGGGAGTGACATGCTAGGGAATTCAACCCAAACATGAACTTTTAGAGAGATATTAAATGGGTGAGTAATAAAAAATTTAGAGTGTGTTACAAGTTGTTAACACAACTCATCTATGTGAAGTATATTATTTGTTTGTGGGAGATATTTAGGAGACATTTATTAAGGCACACTACTTAGATATAGGAGCATGTATGCTTATATGATAGTAATGTACCGATTGAATTATATGATATGATTTTCTTGTGTAATTTTGAAACAAACACATCACTTAGTATCGAGCTAAATAAATTATGTACCTTTAATGGAATTATGTAATATAAAGGGGAAAACCGATTGTTTAATTTGTCCCTAAGATAAGAGGTATGCTAGGTAAAATTATGTCTCTTAATAGTTTTATTTTTATAGATTGAGCCAAGTGATAGCGTTGTTGGATCCCATTTAAAAACATTTAAATGAACGCTTCCATGTATTCTCAATCACCTATATCTTAGCATGAAAAATTGTTTATCTTTTTCATACTTTATTGATTTGTCTCTATTATCCCCATCGTGCATCCATCTAGCACAATAGCTAAGAATTTCACTTAGTAGAACTCTAAACATATACCGGTATGTAGGGTTAGATTTTTAGGTCCACCATTGTGAACAAGATCAATTAGTGGTGTAGACACTAGTTTTTCAACATCCCTAGGTGACCTTGGACATCTAAGAATCGGCATGTGACCCTAGGAGGCACTCGACCTCCCAAGGTCATGCCGGGACAACCGATATGATATGGAAATATGGCTATGGAATGGATAAATAGGGAGAATAGGAGGAATATGTGAAAATAGGTGAAAATGGATAAAGGGTAGATCAAGGCAGACGAATGTCTGCTATGGGAACTACAATAATGTGCTTGTTTAAGGCAATGAAAACCTTTCTAACTTGTGCGAGTGAGATGGAATGGTCAAGGAGAATGGTTACATGAAGGTTTCGATCAATATTGGAATCACCAAATATTCCTTGAATGGGTTGTGGGATATGTGGGAATCGTCTTGTGTGTACTGCGTAAAAATATCCAGACAAGGTCATGGAGGTGTGAAAAGAGACGTATGGGAAGGATGAATCTATGGATTACAAAATCTAATCTCGACCAGGCTGATTGTGCCAAAACACATAAGTTTTATCCACTTTAATGTTCATATTGAGATTGTGGAGCTGAATTGCTTCACAAAGGAGCTTATTTATAACTTGTAGTTTACATAGTATGGCATCGGTGGATGACCGGCATCGATCACCTAGTAACTAACCAACATTGGTTGATACAAAATGGCATCGATTGGGGTAACCGGCATCGATTACCATGTGCGTGATTGTTTATATTTAAGTCATGGGAATTAGATCTAATCTTTGTTATAAAGTGATCTAATGGTTGTAAATGAATGGCTAAAGTGCCCTAAGTTTGTATATGCTTATATAAGCTAGAAAAATAGGGTTAGAATATAGTTTTTGGAGAATTGTAAGAAGGAATTCTTGGAGAGAGCTTAGAGAAGCTTGTGAGAGGAAAAGTATTGTACATCATGTAAGGTGTGGAAGATTACAGATCTTCAATTGTATAACCTCTGGAATAATATATTGGTTGTTTCTTGGTGGACGTAGCCCACACTGGGTGAACCATGTTATATCTTGTGTATTTTCTTTTTTGTTTATTTTCGTGTTTATTGCTTGTATGCTTGATTTAATCGATATATATCTATATAACCGGTTTGGTCTAACCCCAACAACTGGTATCAGAGCTTTGTTTGAGGGTTGTGTGTGTTGACAGATTTACTCATAGGGATTTCTGATTGAGTGGGAGCACAACAATGGTAGAAGATAGTAAATACAAAGTAGAGAAATTTGAAGGCCGTAATTATCAGCTATGGAAGATGCAGGTGGAGGATTATTTGTATCAGAGAGATCTATATTTACCATTGGATGAGAAGGCAAGGCTACTGTAAAGATGATTGATGAAGAATGGAAGATTCTTGACAGAAAGGCTCTGGGATCTATAAGATTGAGCCTGACAACATCTGATGGCTTTGAATATAATAGAAGCAAAACCATGGTAGAATTAATGAAAGATTTAGCTAATTTATATGAAAAACCAAGTGCATCGAATAAAGTTTATTTGATGAAGAAATTGTTTAATTCTAAAATGCAAGAAGGTGGATCATGTGTCTAATCATTTGAATGATTTCCATTCTATTGTAAATCAATTAAAATTAGTTAATATCCCTTTTGAGGATGAAGTGAAAGCATTGTTATTCTTGTGTTCTTTTCCTAGATAGTTGGGATAATTTGGTAATGGTTGTTAGTAATACAACATCTGCTACTAATATTTTGAAGTTTGATGATGTGATTGGTATAATTCTAAATGAAGAAATATGTAGGAAAAGTTAGGAGAATCATCATCTGGGAATGCTTTGAATGTAGAAAGTAAGAGGAAGGAAAAAGGAGAGATCCAAGAGCAAGAGTAATGGGAAATCAAAGTCTAAGAGTGGTAGATCTAAATCCAGAGGTAGAGGAATAACCTGTTGGAATTGTGGAAAGAAAGGACATGCAAAGAAGGATTGTTGGTTCAAGGAAAACAAAGAGAATGTACCAAAGAAAGGTAAAGAGGAAAATGTAGCATCAGAGGTAATGCAAGATGCCCTTATTCTCTCCTTGGATAATAAAATTGAATCATGGGTTTTAGATTCAGGAGCTTCTTTCCATGTTACCCCTAATAAGGGTTATTTCAGAAATTATGTCTAGGGTAATTTTGGGCATGTTTATTTAGGAGATGATGAACCATGCAATATTATTGGTAAAGGTGAAGTTCATCTTAAATTGTAAAATGGAAATACATGGATATTGAAATATGTGAGGCATGTGCCAAGCCTCAGGAGAAATCTTATTTTTGTAGGACAATTAGGTGAAGATGGATGCATGGTTACATTCATAACCGATTCTTGGAAAGTTTCCAAGGGATATCTTGTTGTAGCAAGAGGAAAGAAGGTAGGAACATTATATTTGTCTACCTATGTATTACTGATTCCTTTTTGTGTTATCTACTTCAGATTCAGATGCAAGCATGTGGCATAATCGGCTAGGCCATATGAGTAAGAAGGGAATGCAAGATCTTAAAGGAAAAGGGTAAGTTATCAGATTTGAAAGATGTAGATCTTGATTTCTGTGAGCATTGCATATTTGGAAAGAAAAAGAAAGTGAGGTTTCTTAAAGTTGGGGAAAAAAAGAAGGAGCAGAAATTGGAGCTTGTGCACTCAGATGTGTGGGGACCAACCCAGGTAGCTTCTCATGGAGGATCCCAATACTATGTGACTTTCATTGATGATGCCACAAGAAAGGTATGGGTTTATTGTATTAAACGTAAATATGATGTTTTTGAAACATTTAAAAGATGGAAATCCCTTGTAGAAAATCAAACTAATTTGAAGTTGAAGTGCCTTAGATCTGACAATGGTGGTGAGTATTATATAAGGTTTTCAATGATTATTGTTCAGTGAATGGAATACAGAGAAAGAATGGTTCCTAGAACTCCACAGGAGAATGGAGTGGTAGAAAGAATGAACAAAACTATTATGGAATGTGCTAGAAGCATGAGGATACATGTTGGATTACCCTTGCAGTTTTGGGCAGAAGTAGTAGATACAATGGTATATTTGATCAACTATGGCCCCTCAAGTGCACTGAATGGTGGAATACCAAAAGAAGCATGGACTGGAAAAGAGGTAGATCTTTATTTTCTTAGAGTATTTGGTTTAGAATATTTTGTGCATGTTGATAAAGAAAATAGGAAGAAGTTGGATGCTAAATCCAAGAGATGCACTTTCATTGGTTATGGTTATGGTGATTTGGATTTGGTTTTGGGATTTAGAAGATGCTAAGATTGTTAGGAGTCGTAACATTGATTGGAATGAAAAGAGAATGTACATGGATCAAGTTTTGGTACCCAAGAATGAACCAGTGAAGAGTTTGTTGAGAAAAGTGCATTCTCGGATTTAAAACAAAAATCCATGAGACACAATGCCGTCGGCAGTCGGTGGTGTGACCGGTGTTTAAAGTTAGGGACCAACATCGGTTAGGTGAACGATGTTGGCTATAGAGGAATGGACATTGGTTATAAGGTGACCGACATCGGTCACTATCAGATTTGGACATGAATGTCAGGAGGTCAGAATGAGCCTTAGCACCCCAAATTTTATGTAAGAAGGTCTCAAAGAGTAAGTAAACCTCCGAAATATTTACTCTTCATTATTTTATCTTTTATTGATTGATAGTGGTGAACCTGGAAAGTTTTGAAGAAGCAATGCAGCAGGATACCCACGTTGAGTGGGAGCATGGCATGGATGAGGAGATGGATTCCTTGAAACAGAACTAGACATGGGATTTGGTCAAGTTTTCAGCAAGTAAGAGGACATTGCAGAACAAGTGGGTTTAGGATCAAGGAGGAAGAGGGTGGACAAAAAAGATACAAAATAAGGCTTGTGGTAAAAGGATTTGCACAAAAAAAGGTATTGATTTTGGTGAGATATTTTCTCTTGTTGTTAAAATGACTTCCATCCATATTATTCTGAGTTTAGTTGTAGTAGAAGATTTACATTTAGAACAACTTGATGTTAAGATGACTTTCCTTCATGGTGATTTGGAGGAGGAGATCTATATGAATCATCACTTGGTTATGAAGTCAAGGGTAAGGAGAAACATGTGTGCAAGTTGAAAAAGAGCTTGTATGGGCTCAAACAAGCTCCAAGGAAATGGTATATGAGGTTTGAAAATTTTATGCATGATCATGGTTATATGAGATGTGGATCTGACCATTGTGTTTATTTCAAGAAGCTTGAAAATGGAAGCTATATTATTTTGTTATATGTATGTGGATGATATGCTTATTGCAGGATCTAGTATGCAGACATTGGTGAGCTTAAAGAAAAATTAGCTCACACATTTGCAATGAAGGATTTGGGAGTTGTAAAGAAAATCCTTGGCATGCAAATTCATAGAGACAAGAAGAACATGAAATTGTATTTGTCTCAGGAGGATTATATCAATAAGGTGTTGAAAATATTTAAAATGTAGGATGCAAAACCTGTAGGTACACCTATGGTTGGACACTTTAAATTGAGAAAATATCAGTGTCCTACATCACATGAGGAGGTGAGTACATGGCATGAGTTCCATATGCTTCAAGCAGTTGGAAGTCTTATGTATGTTATGGTTTGTACTAGACCAGACATTGCACAGGAAGTGGGAGTTGTGAGAAGATTTATGGCCAATCTAGGTAAAGAGCATTGGAAAGTAGTCAATGGATTCTCAAGTATTTGAGAGGGACATCCAACATGTAGTTATGTTATGGAGGGTTAGATACTACTTTATGGGCTATGTTGATTTAGATATGGTTGGAGATTTGGATGGTAGGAGAAGCACCACTGGATATGTATTCATAGTAGGTGGGATGATAGTTAGTTAGATTTCGAGATTACAGAAGGTTGTGGCCTTGTCTACTATAGAGGTCAAGTATGTTGTAGCTACAGAGGCTAGAAAAGAGATGATATGGATGAGCAAGTTCATGGAAGAGTTGGGAAAGGAGCAAGAGGATTGTAGATTGTATAATGATAGTCAAAGTGTAATTCATTTGGAAAAGAACTCATGTTTCATTCAAGAATGAAACACATTTAGTTGAGATATCACTTCATATGACAAGTGTTGGAGGATGGGCAAGCTGAAGTTAGAGAAAATTCATATGAATGAGAACCCTGTGGATATGCTAACGAAGTCATTGGAAAAGGAGAAGTTGGAGCTACACTCCACTTCTGTTGGTCTTTGAGTTTGAGACTTGAAGAGGAAGAAACAAACAAATCCTAGAGAGAGGAACCAAGGATGGAGTTGTGCGGGATAGTGCAACAATTTATCTCCAAGTGGGAGATTGTTGAGATTGTGGAGCTGAATTGCTTCACAAAGGAGCTTATTTACAACTTGCAAGTTTACACAATAATCGACATCATCATGGTGGTGACGTCGGTCACCTAATAGGGCCAACCTACATCGGTTGGACAAGGCATCGGTTAGGGTGGTTAAAGCATCGGTTACCTGTGCATGATTTTTATATTTAAGTCATGGAATTAGATCTAATCTTTGTTATAAAGTTGATCTAATGGTTGTAAATGAATGGCTAAAGTGCCCTAAGTTTGTATAGGCTTATATAAGCTAGGAAACTAGGGTTAGAGGTTAGAATTAGATTGAGAGAATTGTAAGAAGGAATTCTTGGAGAGAGCTTAGAGAAGCTTGTGAGAGGAAAAGTATTGTACATCGTGTAAGGTGTGGAAGATTACAGATCTTCAATTATACAACCTATGGAATAATATATTGGTTGTTTCTTGGTGGACGTAGCCCACACTGGGTGAACCACATTATATCTTGTGTATTTTCTTCTATTGGTTATTTTGTCAAATTTCAGGTAACTTAAACCAACTAAGGGAATGTAGGAGTTGTGTTAATTCCCATTTAATTAATTCTATGTGCCTAAATTAATAAATAAATGCAAGCATATTTTAATTGAATCAAATTGATTACTCTCCTTGAATCTAATTAAAACTACGTGCAACTAATTAACTTAACAAAAGGAAACTAATTAATTGAAACAATGAAATGAATCTAATCTAATTGTTTTTTATTTTTCAATGATTTTTAATAGAAAGGAAATAAGAAAATAAAAGAAACTAATTAATTTAATCTAATGTTTTTGGGGTTTTGTGCTTTCTAGAAAATAAAAGAAATCTACATAGAAAATTTAACTTCTTCTAATAAAATGAAAATTTCTTCTACTCTAAAACAAATTAAACTAAACAATGAAATAGCCAAATGTGGTGAAGGAGTGTAGGATGAAGACTGGAAGAAATTCACATGCATCAAATAGTTGTACTTCACCAAAGTGTAGGAGTTGCGAGATTAAAGAAATCAAGCTTTTAAGAAGCCATGTGCATGTATGAGAGCTAAAGATTCGAAAAGTGGAATGGAATGGAAGCCTTAGCTTATCTTGTATTGGCTTATCATAGATCAAAAGAGGTGGTGTACATATAGGGGAGTGAATGTGTAACTCCCATGTAAGAGAAGATTCCTCCATAATGGAGAAGAGGAGTTACTTTCCCAAATGGGAATGTAACTCCTATGACACACTTACACATATGACAAATTCTGTAAGAGAATATGTCATAACTAAAATGACACCTAGATCCATGTCCACCTAAGTGAGATGACTCACCCGGTGAGGTGGAATAACACTAAATAAGTGAAGAAAATACCACCTACACCAACACCCCCTTCATCGTAACTTAGGATGAGGCAACAAAAAGAAATGAGAAATGGGTCCCGACATAAAGCCTGATGAGGTACCCACGTACAAGAAAAAGATCCCAAGCAGTGAAGGAAAACCCAGTGGGAAAAACATCCACCATAAGAGAAAAACACACTCTCTAATCTAAGAAAGATGCCAAATATGGGTCCCGACCATAGACGAGCTTGAAAGGGTACCCATGTACAAAGAGGCAATCTCTCGGAAAGAAGAAGAAGAGAGAAGAAGAGGGAGACGAGAGGAATGCAGAAGATGCCATGGATGGATCTGAACTCTGCAGCTCTAAGAAGTCTCCTAGAAGAATGTCGATGACGAGATCCTCTGCCTCTAGATTGAAGAAGAGCCACCTACAACGAATCGTGTTCCGCCCTTAGGAAGGACAAAAATGATGTCTTTGGAAGTCGCCCACTCCACAAAGGAAACTGAAGGTAGCAACATGAAGAACTCTGAGTCTGGTGCATAGAAGTGTGACATAGGTCTAGCGAGTGAGTGCTAAGGAACCGAAGGTAGTGCCACATGTGTAGAACTATCGAGTGAAAAAAGGAACACCGCAGAAAGGATGTCCAAGTGATGTGAAGGGAAAAAAACATCCTCCATAATAGAAAAGGGATCCACACTGGTGAGGGTGGATCAATGAAGGTCTCTGTAAATGTGGAAGTGATATGATTCCCAGAAAGGGCACTCCTAACAACATAGATGATGAACTCCTGTGAAACACCGTAGATGGATGAGGGACTTGTAGCACATCACAAGTGTACTCTGCGAAAAGATGACTAAGGTCAAGAAGATACTCGTCCTAATGAGAGAGCTCAATAAACGAGAAGAGTGATGTTAGATGGGTATGAGTCATCCAATGAAGGTAGAGGAGTGAAAGGGGCCTCACACACTTTGGAAGTGGAAATGAGGCGAGTGTGATGACCTGTGATGAGGTGACTAGGAGAGACTGCTCAATATCGACGAGATGTGGGATGTGTCAACACTCTTTGGAATAGTGAGAGAGTACTCTCGACATCGAACTCCAGTAAGGTACACAATCCTCATCATCGAAGTAGAACCAAGTGAGTCTATGTCAGTGGAACTGTCATCACACGAAGAAGAGGAGACAACTGAATCAACAACAGAACAACAACGATGAAGTATGTGAAGGGTCTCCATAGAGGGACTGAAGAATGCTCCAGACACGGTGAGGTGGATCTGAGTTTGCCACATGAAACCAAAGAGAATGAGAGACATGCATCATCATGTGACCAAAGATGTGGTCATAAGTGTCAAGAAAGTCCTCTAGATGATGATGATCAGTGGGTGTAGGAACTGGCCCAAGCAAGAAGGGTAAAAGACCCTTGTGGGCAAAGTAATGTTCCATGGAAGCACGCCAAACTGAATAGTTCCTCTCTCGGTGAGAAGTGGCGGAGGTTGTAAGGTGATCCTACGACACTCAATTCTGGAAAGAGCACTCTCCATGATGCGGAATCAAAAGTGCAAGGTGCATAAAAGCAAGACGTCAGACTCGGCCGATAATGCATCTGCGTGTGAAAACCCAAGAGTACTAGTCAACCCCCAGAATGTGGCACTTTATAAAGTAGTGTGTTTACAAAAATGACAATGCCATCATGTAAAGTGCAAGAAATCATGCAACTTTGACTAAGGAAGCACTCAAAAATGAGTTGCGAGTCAAAAGTTATGGCATTATTACGATTCCCACAACTGATGGAAAATGCCAATAGATGTTGCAAACAGATTAAAAAAGTGCTCAAACGAGTGCAAAGGGTATCATGTGACTGCTCATTAGAAATGACATCAAATTTTAGCAAGGTTTTGTTTTTTCTTGCAAAGGGGGATTAGCCTCCTGCCAACCCCGGACCTCGCCCTCTGTCTTCGACATACGTAGGAAGGACATTAAACAAGCAAAATACAACCTTGAAAATTATTACAATGCCATAATAAATGTTTTCCTTTTACCTTAACACATAAAAGGATTGTTGATCGAGGCGGATAAGTGCTAATGCACCGAGTCAGATTGAGTGACCGAGTTAAGTGTGAATGAGCTGGTTTAGCCACGTGGTGATAGTGTATCTATCTTGCTTCAAACCGTTTCACCACCAGCCACGTTGAACCACTAACACACTGGCTTGTCACCGCATAAGAAAAAGTTGATGATCGCACAACAATAGAACTAGTCGATTGTTTTTCACGCAGTAGACAAGTGAGCCCATGCTTGGTAACGACTATAGTTTAATGGTGGTGAGTTTAGGGTTGCAGGTAACCATCGAGGAGGATAAAGGAGAGCAGGGATAACAGCGTCAAGGGAGCTCCAACAACCATCGATAGAGATCCGTCAAGGTCACTCAACCATGAACACTGAGTAGTATTGAAAAAGTAAGTTGGAGCGTGCAGAGGTTGGAGACAAAATGTAGGTTGAGCCTGCCAAACCCCTCGGGATGGATGCACAAGGTCACGAGAGTTGAAGGAAACCACATGGTAGTGAGGAGGAGCGAAAACCGCCTGCAGACTGGGAAGGAACCTCGTGGCAGGGCCAATCAGTCACAGATCCACGTGTCCAAGGAATGAAACCTCTAAACAATGGTGAGAGATTTCAAACGCAGGTAACGACTGTGGTGAGAGATATCCACGTGCATACAGAGTGAATGTAGTGGAAATGACTATGGAAGAGTTCCTTCGAGCACTGATATTTGAACATGACACCAAGCACACACCAAAAATGAGATGGCAACGAGTGAAAGCCATTACCGCAACACATTAAACATGAAACATACACCCATAAGAATCTCAAAAATAGTAGGTAAAGCACATGCAAAAGAGAGCTTGCACAAACAACAAACACGGTGGAGCAACAATGGTGAGCAACATGATTCGGTCCCCACGCTCCGATACCATGAAGGAGTTTAGGATGAATACGGAAGGAATTCATGTGCATTGAATAGTTACACTTCACCAAAGTGTAGGAGTTACGAGATTAAAGCAAGCAAGATTTTAAAAAGCAATGTGCATGCCTGAGATCTCAAGATTCGAAAAGTGGAGTGGAATGGAAGCGTTAGCTTAGCTTGTATTGGCTTATCATAGATCAAAAGAGGTGGAGTACATATAGGGAAGTGAATGTGTAACTCCCATGTAAGAGAATATTCCTCCATAATGGAGAAGAGGAGTTACTTTCCCAAATGGGAATGTAACTCCTATGACACACTTACACATATGACATATTCTCAGAGAATCATCATAACTAAAATGACACCTAGATCCATGTCCACCTAAGTGAGATGACTCACTTAGTGAGGTGGAATAACACTAAATAAGTGAAGAAAAATACCACCTACACCAACAAAGTGGCTATTTCCCTATTGCAGAATGATTTAATCTTATCTAATAAAATAAATATTTTCCTAATTTTTAGTTTAGATATTACTTGTTCTGGTTCTACCTCATAATCACAGAAAGAACGAAAATATTCTCAGAAGCAATTCTTCCCCTGAAGCTTCCCCGATAAAACAAAAGCTTTCTACAATGAAGAAATTAAAGCTAACAAACATATATAGAAGCTTCTAAAACTCACTTCCCATGCAAATCCATGGGGATAGGCAGGGAGGAAGCTTTTAACATAAGCTTTTCTCGTGTGAAAACTAGATCTAAATTATGAATGCAATAAACTCTATAGGTAAATTAATTGTGAAGAATTAACAAACAATGTGGAAAGTGTTAGTGTAGGTTATTATTTATCCTTTTATTTATTTATTAGGATAATTCTTACACTTGTGTTAGCCCTACACTTGTTGGGTTATCTTTCTTAGGTGTACTAGTTGTGTGGAGTTAGCTTACTAGTTGTGTTGAGTTAGCTTCTCAGTTATGTGGAGTTAGCTTACTAGTCTTTCAAGTTAACTTAACTACCAATATTAGTTAGCGGGATTTCTTCACCACTCGATTTAGGTAGTAGTTGCACTTCCTCCTCCTATATTTACATCTCTCTTATTGAGTAATTCAAGTCATTATATTGTAATGTATTGAGCATTATGGATTATGATGGATTTCCATATATGGTATTTTAGCTCTTCTATTTTGTAAATATAATGTGGTGTGCTATTATCATCTGAGATCGTGGCTTGGAACAATATTCTTATCGTTACTTTCATGGTATCAAAGTGATAGATGATGTAGACATCCATCTGTAAGTTTTTCTTTACAAGCAAGGGTTTATTATTTTCATGTATTTGGAATTTGTTAGCACTTTTCTACAACATGCATTTTTATGCAAAATAGAGTGCACCATTGGATTTGGAAGGTGCCAAAACCCTAGAATCGATCATTGTACCATTGGATATGGAATTTGTTAGATTTGATACCATAAAAGGAACAATAACCAGATCATACTAAGCCAAGACCACAATGCACACCAAAATTCTTCAACATTGTACGAGTTTTTTTGAGCCAAGCCGAGCTTCTTGGGATGCCTTGCAATGGGTTTTACTATCTTTACTTTGTTGTTACTAGTTTTGAGTACCTTTCGTTATCCCTTTTTCCAGGTTATTGTACATGAGTACCTCGTCGAAGCCTAGTTTCCGGGACTCACACCGTGGACATGCCACTTCTATTTTGGCCCCTAGCTTCACTTGAAGGGGGTGTTAGAGTAGGTATTTACCTTAGCTCATGTTCACCTAGGTAATTTATTTACCTTTATTATATTTTCCCCACCCACTTAGGTGTGTGGATATTTATTTTATCTTATTTAGATATTAGGAGATACTATCTAGTTGTTAGTTATAGTTCTTTCCTTGATCTATGGTATTGACTAGATCCTTGATGTCTAGTTCTCCTTAATCTATGGTCTTCATTAGTTCTTTTATGACTAGTTATTTCCTTGATTTATGGATTTATCTACAACCTTGAATGGTTCCTAGATTGGTATTCCTTTCCTATATAAGCAAGGCCCATTTTCATTCTATTTCATTGAGTTCCATAATAATATATGATATTGCTGCTCATTTTTTTGCAAAATTTTTATGCAAAGTTATTCTAGTGAATTGCTTTCATATTATTGATCATGGTGTTTGATTAGCATCTGTGTTCTTAGATTGGTATGATATGGTTATCGTTCCTTTTAGAAAGAACCTCCTCCGAATTCTTCCCAAGAAAATCCATAGGGATGAGCTGAGAAGAAATCCTCAATGGAAGCTTTGCAAATAGAAACTACTGTAAATGCTACTTCCTTAAAACAAATGTATTCTAACAGATTATGATTTGAAATCTATCTAAATAAGAAAAGGAAACTTCTAGGAATTTAAAACACCTCCAACTTGGAAATGTAGTATAGAGACAAATCCAATGTTGGTAATGCTTTTTAGATCCCCTCAACTTCTTTTCCAATGAATGTCCAAACGTGTCCAGGGAGTTGTGTTGGTAGTGTGCAAAAGAAAGGAGGAGTGTTGGAGCTAGTTGGTTTGCAGGCATTCGGTAGAAATGTAAGTAAGAGAGAAACAAGGTAAATGAACTATGTTTTCTTGTGTACTTCTTGGCAGGATTTCGGTAGCATAAGAGTGTAATTCCAAATCAAAAGACTCCAACCAATGCTTTGGGAAGAAGCTTGGTTCTTATAGAAATTTGGCAAGGAAATGGTCCAACACACTTAGAAACCAAGAAGTTCCAGATCACCATAAGGAGGGGCAATTAACTTATTAATAATAGTAAGTAGGGAAGAAGAAGTTTATACACATCTAACAAGCTCAAGAACAACTTATTCAGTTAAGAAACGTGCGAGAAAGGTGAGTTAGAAGAAGACAACATGTGTCCGAACAAGATGGAAAGTTTTGGTTAAATGTGTATGGAACCACCGGTTCATGTGCAGGCAGACTAGCGGTTACACAACCATCTAAGTGCGGTTGCGTGACCACGGCAAGCCAGTAACTTAAGGCTTAACAAGCTTATAAAAAGCTACAAAATGACTAAAGAAAGCAGGAAAAGTTGGGAAATGGAAAAGTAAGATAAAGTAGGCTATTAGAACATGTTGCAAGTGAGAAATTGGACTTGAACATCATTGGAAATGATAATTAATCATCATTGGGGATTTGAACTATTCTAAAAATGTAGCATGTGTAAATTTGGGTGCATACATATTGCCCCCTTAGAGAAGCATTTTAGCCATGAAGAGGCGTAAAACGTGAAGTCTAAGTATGGCGCTCCCAAACAGAAAGTTAGAAATTATACTTGACATGCTTGTGTGTTGACACTATGATAATCAAAGCTTCCCACTACCTGTAAGAAGAAAACGAGAATCAAGTGTAGATATAATGCATAATCGAAAAATATTTAAAACTAAAATGAAAAGAGAACTTACCGTGTCCATGTGGCTAAAGATATACCTACGCCAAATATGCAATGCTCCTTCCCGAAAATAACACACACTCAAAACGATGTTAAAACATGCTATATATAACTCAAAATTACTATTTTTGGAAATCATTTGCACTTACCCACTTAGTGAAATTTGAGCTCTGGATTACCTATGACGGTTTCACGTGAGAGTATAGTCAAAATGAAGAGTGTTTAGATGTGATTGCAGCCCAACCAATAGGAGGAGTAGCGGGTCACGACAGTGAGTAATCCGTCTTTGTGTATTTCTACCCTAAAACATGGAAAATGTGAAAAATTCAACATAGGGGGGTTATTTTTGATAATTTTATAGTCAAAATGATCATAAGGGGGCACCACTTAGGATCCATAATTGTTTTTATTCAAAAAGGTCAATTTTTGTATTTTTGTGAGTTTTTGGGGCCCTAGAGTATGGCTCACTTTTCGCGCAGATGGACCCGTCACTCTAGAAAAAGTGACGGTTGTGCAACCACCACGTTGATTATGTTACCACTACGAGGCTTAAAATAAACGGAAATGTTGTAGCGGTTATGTAACCACCGCTCCAGAAAAAGTGGTGGTTACGCAACCACCACTCTGGACAAAGCGGTGGTTTCGTAACCGTCAAGGAAACTTCTAGATTTTGACTAAGTATTGGAAAATTGTTAACTTTTGGTCGCTTTAATGATATTTTTGGTGTTCTTATTATGCATTTTTATGGTTCTAACTTGCTCTTTTGATGTTTATAAATGCAGGGACAATGTATTAGATGGAGTAGAGCTCGAGAGTTTCATTGGTTGCCCCGATTTTGGATGCACTCACCCAAGATGAGAGGGAATTATTACACAAAGTTGGGATATGGAAGATATCTCAAATGTAGTTAGTTACACCAGCCAATCATCTATTGTGTGACTTACTGAGTTACTAGGATGTAAATCAGAACACTTTCTGACTTCTTGGAGTTAGGGGAGTGGACGATCGCTTTAGAGGATGTTTACCAGATCTCGGGAGTTCTGTCACAGACATGAAGTTGAATTTGGCAAGCGTGAGCACATTTGTTCAAACCCGCGGCTAGAAACATAAATGGGAGATGTGGCACCTAAAACAGAGTTCAAGCATGGGATGAGATTACATTAAATTACCTCCGCACCTATCCCTACCTTGCTCAAGGCCATTATTGGCATCTTGGCTACGCGCTTGATTGGGGACAATGGAGGGGAAAAGATCCTTTATTGTTGGGCACCAATTATTCACAACATTGAGAAACATGGCTACATATATGCATGGGGCATCAACATCCTTGGTGCAACTTATCACAATTTATACAAAGTTGTACTCATCAAGGGAAAATACCTTAATCATCCCACACTAGTCATGAGTTGGGTGTATGAGCACATGATCCCATACCAGAGGGGAATTGGGATAGTAGATCTTGGGGTGATCGGAGAGCGGATAGATGGGTTGACATGGCTACACTTTAGGGGCCACATCGATTAGTTGCTACACTCACTACAAATTACATGATCATATAACCATACCATGACATGGTGACATTTGGGGCGATGAGGTGATTACCTTAGCTACATGCAGTTCTACTACGCAGTTAGTGAACATGACCAACAAGGTAGAGATGCATCGGTTCACGAGGGTACCACAAAAGTTTGGTTTGAATTATGTTGGTGCCCTCCCAAAAGAGTCCCGATAGTATACAGAGGGATTCGAGAGGCTAGAGCTAGCCCAAAGGGCAAACTTGAGTGGAGCATTTTCATTCCTGGAGTTTCGATCGAACTCCTCATGCTTGCAGAGACCCATCTAGGCCATTTCATATCCTATAGATCGAGGCAATACACTCGCACACAATGGGGAGAAGAAGGAGGAGGCCAAGACAGAGACAGAGGTGGAGGCAGAGACCGAGCTGAGGTGAAGGTAGATACCGAGAGTGACATAGAGTGGGTGACCGCTAGAGCGGTCATTAATCTCAATTCTTTGTTATGTTGCACCAATGTAATGTAATAATCTTGAACCTTAGCGGTCGTTAGGCTTCAAATATCAACTTAGGCTTCAATATCATGTGATAGGATTCAAATATCATGTTGAACTTAGTGGTCACTATGCTTAAATTTCCTTTTCAAAATATGTAAATTCGGGCAAATCTTTAATATTTGTCTTGTCTTGGAATATCAAAGCAATGTATTAAACATCCAGCTTAACAACCGCTAGTCTTGGAATATTGTATTGGAAAATCTAAAAAATAATAATGGAGCTTAGCTCAATTTTCAGGTAAGTCGTTACTAATTGTCTTATATGAAAGACAAAAAATATGCTACTGCCACTAATATCAATTCTTTGTTATGTCAGCACCCACATAATTTAATAATTTGTGCCCTTAACGACTACTAATCTACACAAATGTTTTTGAAAAGAAGAATAATAAGCTACAACATCTAGGCTAGATAACATTTTTCATGATTGAGTTTACAAATAGATACATACACATATGTGTACAATCATGTATTAATATATTTAAAAAAACTCTATATCTCGCCAATGATATGTAGCATATTAAAAATTAAATTTTATATAAAATCTATTATTCTCTGGGTTCACATTTAATTAGAAATAAAATTTTGGTTTCAAAAATGGTCTTGAAATAAATAATTATATCGTGGAGGACAAAGCTATGTGGTTTTGTGGCATAACATAAGGTCCGCAAAAGGAAATATATATTTAAAAATATAATGATTAAAATTTATATTTAATAATATTTACACGTATATATAATATTTTTACCTTTTATTTTACATAAAAAGCTTGCTAAAGACATTACATTTGACTATTTCTACATGGGAAAACATATATAATTAAAAATATATATCAACACAAGCAACCATATAAACAATGAACATTGAAATAATTAGCCACGATTATTTCTTTCATCTTAATAAAAATCATTAAAGGAAGTCATAATGAATACCTAAACTATACTAAATCAAACCATTACAATTTTTTAAAAAAAGTGAATATGCACCGTGTTTTGCAATTGGGGAGACATGTCATCACTTTTGAGAAAATAAAGAATGAAAAAATCAACAAAAAATTATCGAGACCTATGCATATGTTCTTTCTTAATACACATCGGTATGTGTTGGGTTTATAAAATGCACTTTCGATACAAACCACAGTCAAGGGACTGAAATTCCCTCCTCTTTAATGGGAGAGGTTCCCTTATTGAAAATGAGCCAAAAAGCCTATGTACAAATATACAATTTTCATCATACTGTGGATTTCTAATATCTTGAAATGTGTTTTAGACCAGAGGGATATTCAAAACATAAGGATAGAGGAATGAAGGAGAAGGGGGAGAAAGAAGAAGGAAATACTTTCGGGGAAAAGAGATAACAAAGAGAACCCTTATATGTATTGAGAAAAATGAAGTGCAGAACATAACCATTCACGTTTATATCAAACACAATCCCACAAACACAAAGTTCTCAAGATTAAATTTACTAGAACACAAAGTTTCAAGCATGCAAAGATTGAATGATTCACAAATAGAACCAGAAAGGAGAGAGAAGTAGAGGAAGAAAGGGAAAAATCCTGTATTGATTTCTTTCTGTTCAAAGTTACAGTTCTAGAATATTAAAAATGCAACTCCTCGCAAGAAGACAAGCTCTTACATTTATAGATGATGTGAGAAGAAGATCAGAAGAGAAGAGAAGAAATCAGATTTGGAAACTCAACAACCTTCCATCAATGCCCTGCAAATTCACCTCAATCTATCAAATTTGGTTTACATCTCTTTGACATGAAAAGAAGGAAGGATGAAGGTCAGATCAAATTTATAGTTCTCGAAATGAATCAGATCACGCATGCATAGTGTGAATGATGTTTTCTAGATTTGACACCAAAATCAAGATATCCATATGCTTCCTCCATAAATGTTTAGCATGCTGGAGAAGGTAGGATGCAAAAATCAGATCAAATGTGTTCTTCGAAGCAATCTAATTTCTCATTAATGGCTCGAAAGATGTTTTATAGATTTCACCCATCAAATCCAGATAAAATCTGATTTTGAGTAGCCAACATGTATCCCTCATCAACAGCTTTCCAATGATATAAAGTTTGTCAAATTTCATGCTCTGGATTAAAAGATATGATCATTTGAAATTTTGCATTGCGTCCATACAAAAATGGCAAAAATCTGATTTTCACAAAATGGATCTGCGGGCCCGAAAAAGGAATTACACCTTTAACACAAAAGATACAAAGTGAAAAATTCTCCCACAAGCCCCACAGTCTCTGCTTTGGATATAGGCTTGACACGTGTCCATACCCGATTGGCCGCGAAGGCACGGTTCATTTTTCACAACGTTAACCTTTTCAACAAAAGGCTCAAAAGCTTAAAGTCCTTTGCCGACCCGTGTTGAATTTTTCAACTGACACGTGGCACCTTTTCGATTGGTTGCAGAGCCACGGTTCATTTTGATGATTTTCACTTATTTTCCACAAAGAGGCTTAAAACCTTAAAGTTCTCCACATCCTGCCCCCGCTTTGACTTTTCAAAGACAAAGCTCAAGATTTGACTTTTTTAACGGAGCTATGGATCATTTTATAACTTTAACTCTTAGCTTGGAAATAAAACCAAGAATTTCCCAAAGTTCCCCGATGACCCGCCAGCCCGCCTTGAATTTTCAACGCTGGCCACGTGTCCTCATCTGATTGGTTGTGGGAGCATGGCTTACTTTAAGTCTTTCTGCCAAAATAAAGCCAAAAACTGCAAAGTGCCAAACTAGCTCCCAGGACCCTTCGGACCGCAACTACTCTCCACCAATAAGGTTCTTTCTGGGGCCACATCGGGGACAAAATGGTCCGACTTAATCGACGAAGCAAAGTAATGCGGGAAAAGTGGAAAATCGGTGAACTGAAGAAGCCCCTACTACACTTGGGACACACGGGACAAAAATGTCTGACTTAACCAATGAGCAAAGTAATGCGGGAAAAGTGACAAATCGGTGAACTAGAGGCCTAGCTACACTTGGGACACGCGGGACAAAAATGTCCAACTTAACCAATGAGAAAAGTAATGTGGGAAAAGTGGAAAATCGGTGAACTGGAGGCCCAGGACTGCACTTGGGACACACGGGACAAAAATGTCTGACTTAACTGACAAAACACTAAAAATGACCCCAAAGATTAAATTGTTCTTCGTGGAAAGAAGAACTACAAACTACACCAGGATTGATTCAATCCACGGCCACAAAAAGAGACTTGCCAATTTCATTTGAATGAAGGAAACAAATTTTAGGGCACACAGACGGGAAGAAAGGAAAATTTGAAACATGCGGACTGAGGAATTCCAAACAAGGGAAAGATTAAAAACCGAGCACCAACAACTTAAAATCATGAAATTCCTATCTCTCCAGACTTCCCAATCTGGTTTAAACGTTCTTCAATGGCACCAACTCAAAATTTTTGAAATTTGACTTTAAAAAGAGGGGAATTTTGAGGGTGACAACAATGCTCCTTTGGGGATGACTTGGCTTTGACAGAGGAATAAGGCAAGATCAAGAACCATGGAAAAATTTTGGGAAAGCAGATCAGTCCCTTGTCCATTGGGCATTGGAGTCAAAAGTAAAACTAATACAAAAGACAACAAATAAAAGGAAAACAAACCAAAAAGAAACAAACCAAAAACAAAACGCCATATATAAAAAAGGACTACCAAATCCCCTAGGATTTGAACAACTTCAAGTACTGCCCACTATAAGGAAGTGGGAGAGGAGATCCATCCATGTGGTCCAGGTAGAAGGAGTTTTCTCCAGCAAAGTGCCTAATTTTAAAAGGACCAAGCTTAAGAGAATCAAACTTACCATGGCTTCCCTGAGGCTCATGTCTCTTGTCCCAAAGCAGCACAATATCTCCTACTTGAAAAACTCTTGGGTTTAGCTTTTTTATCAAACAGAGCCTTCACTTTCAATTGATGGGCTGCTATTCTATCAACAACTTGCAATATGTCCTCATTCAGCTTCTGAAGGTACATGATCCTTTTGTCCAAAGAACTACTGAAACTTGAATCTTCAATAGCTTTCATTAGATGCAAAGCTGGTAATTCCATAGTCACTGGAAGTTGGGCTTCAACCCCATACACCACTTGGAAAGGAGACATTCCAATTGCTCTTTTAGGTGTGATCCTATCAGCCCAGAGTGCATCATATAGTTTCTTGTGCCAATTTCTCACGAGAGTCACTCACAAGTTTTCGAACAATGGTCACCAAGTTCTTGTTGGTGGATTATGCTTGTCCATTCCCTTGGGGGTAGTAGTATGAAGAATGAGCAAGGGATATTCCATAACCATAACAAAAATCCATCATTTCAGTAGAAGAGAAGTTGGAAGCATTATCAGTTACAATCTTGTTTGGTATCCCAAACCTTATCAATATATTTTCCTTAATGAAATTGCACACTACTTCAGAAGTAGTGCTTTTAACTGGAATGGCTTCCACCCACTTGGTGAAGTAATCTGTGGCAGTCAACACATGGGTATGCCCAGCACTATAAGGTAGGTTGAGAGCTCCAATGAAATCCAAACCCCATTGTTGAAAAGGCTCCTCAATCACTACTGGTTTGAGAGGCAAAGCAACTAACTTTGGTCTTCCAACAAAAGTTTGACATGCTTCACATTTGCCTACCCACTTTGATGCATCTCTGAACAAAGTAGGCCAATAATACCCAGCACGAAGGATCTTGTGGGCTGTGACAACAAAGAGAAATGACCTCCACAAGCTTGGTCATGAAAAGAAGAGAACAACTTCTTTTGTTGCTCCTTGTCTACACACTTCAAAAATCTTCCATCCATGCCTCATTTGAACAAAGCATTCTCCCACAAAACGTATTGTGCAAACCTCAGTTTGATGGCTCTCTTCTCTTTAGTAGTTAGGTGAGATGGACATTCACCATAAGTGAGGAAATGTGCAATGCTAGCGTACCATTCATCTGTCGAGCTGAGAAAGAGAACAACAGGGACATCAGCTCCTTCTTTTGATAGCTCTCTATCAGCTCCCTCAATAATGAGTTCACACAGGCCTTTACCACGAACCAACTTTGTTGGCTTGATGTCAAGATCATACTCTTGCACTTTTGCTATCCAATTACCTCTCTTGGTTCCAAATTCTTGTTGTGTAAGAATGGATTTGATTGTTGTATCAGGCACAAGTACGATAGAATGAGAGTTAAGAATGTAAAACCTGAATTGTTTGACAACCTTAACTACTGCGAATGCATGCTTCTCCATCATGGTATATTTCAGCTCATGGAATTTTAGAATGTAACTCATGAATGCAATTGGGAGCTCATGTTCTTCAAAGACATTCTTTTAGGTTAACACAAGCAGCTAGGGTATTTTCAGTGGCATAACAGTAGATAGTGAAATCCTTGCTAAAGTCAGGGCATGCCAAGACAGGAGTCTTTGCAATAGCTTTCTTAATGTCCTCAAATGTTGCCTTTCCTTTGGAGGACCAACCAAATGTTTTCTTCCCCTTCATCATATGAGCAATGCTCATAGTAAGCTCTGCAAAATCGGGGATGAATCTTCTTAGGAAGTTGATCTTACCAAAGAAGGAATGGACACCTTTCTTACTTGTGGGGAGAGGGATTTGTTGGATGGCATGAACTCTCTCTCTATCAATCTTAATCCCTTCTTTTGAAACAATGTGTCCCAATAGCTTTCCTTCAGTGACACAAAAGACTGACTTTTTTGGGTTCAAAGAGACTCCATGTTGTCTACACTTTTGAAGGACTGTTTCTAGGTGTTGGAAGTGATCAGCTCTGGCTTTGGAAAACACAATCAGATCATCCAAATACACCACAATGCATTTCCCCTTCAAACTGCCAAAAGCCAAGTCCATGGCCCTCTGAAAAGTAGCACCAACATTAATGAGACCAAAGGGCATCCTCTTGTAGGAAAATGTACCCCAAGGAGTGGTAAAGGTAGTCTTATGCTGATCTACAGTATTCACCTCTACCTGATTATACCCAGAGAATCCATCCAACATGGATAGCATCTCTGAGCCCATGACATCTTGCAACACTTGTTCCATCATGGGGAGAGGGTAATTGTCCTTCAAAGAAGCCTGATTTAGATTTCTGAAGTCAACACAGATTTAGATCTCACCATTTTCTTCTGACAGGTACAATATTAGCAATCCATGTTGAATGGTGAATGGGGAAGATGATCTTGGCCTTCAACAACTTTTGTATCTCTTGGAAGATGGTGTCAGCAATATTTGGATTGTATTGCCTTTGCTTTTGTTTGAAAGGCTTGATCCCAGGCTTAAGAGGAATAAAATGTTGCATTTCTTTTGGTTGGAAAGCTTTAAGATCATCATAAGAATAAGCAAGGACATCAACATACCTCTTCAAAAGATTTACCACCTTCTTTTTCTCCTCATGAGAACAACACTTTCCAACGTTCACCATTTTTGGTTCATCAAGGCTCCCAATATTCAATTTTTCGGTCTCAGCAGATTGTTGAGCTTTCTTGGAAGTTTTGGACTTAACATACCTATCATGCTTATCAAAGAGCTCCTCTAAACTTACCAGGCCCCTAGGGATCTTGTTCCCTTTTATTTTAATGCAGCCATCTTGATCTATATCCTCCTTGACACCTTCCTCATTGGATGATACACCTTCTCTAGGTAGATTGCTACTTCCTTCAAAGTATATTTGATCAAAATTGTCTCTAAGTTCCAAGAAGGAAAGTAGATGTTGATCATCATTAAATACCTGCCAGTTATCTGCATTATCAGGCACACTTGGTCTGTGAATCATCTCAATGGTGAATTTGTCTTGAGAGAAGTCAGGATGAGGTATCAACAAAGACCCCGAAACAGCTAGAGAATCAGCTCTAGTGTTCTTCTCCCTTGGCATAGCTTCGATGGAAAAGGCATCAAGGAACTCAATGGAATCCCAGACCAGATTCCTATAGTGCTTCAACCTTCTATTCTTTACTTGATAGAGATCTCTGACCTATTTCACTATTAGCTCTGCATCTCCAAAAGCAAGAAGGTTCTTCACTCCCATCTCTTTAGCCATGCTCAGCCCAAGGATGAGGGCTTCATACTCAACGGTATTGTTTGTATTTTCAAACTAAAGTTTGAAAGAGAAAGGATGAATCTTACCCTTAGGAGAGATCAACACCACTCCATATCCATAAATAGTTGAGGAGCATCTACCATCAAATTCCAAGGACCAAACAACATTAGGATCAAGCAACACTTCTTTTGGCAGTCTTGCCTCTTCTTGAGACATGATCATGTAATTCCCATGCCCAATGTCTTCATAAAGTATTTGCGCTTTAGGATCATCTGTCTTTTGCACAATATATTCCGTTTGCTTCTCAGGCAACAACTTCCTCATCTTTCCATTAACAAGAATCAAAGCATGTGACCAATCCATTTGTATCTCACCTCCTACATCTTTACAAAAGTTCCTACTCAGTAGCATGCCATATGAAGGTGGAATATCAACAACCAAGATGGTGGCTAAAACCTTCTTCTCTGGTAAAGAAGCAAAAGCTACTTGTGCATCCTTGATTCTCCCAACCAAAGGCACTTCTCTACTCTCCATGGAGTAGCAAGATCCAAGATTGCATGTTAGGGTTAAGCCCAAAGTATGTGCTACTTTGGCTGGCATTACATTATCTGATGCACTAGAATCAATGACACAATTGCTAAGTTTGTGACCAGCTATAAGAAGAGTCACATAGAAAGGTTTGATTTTCTCATTGGGTGAAATGACAGCAGCCACAAGGCTTGGTTGAGGAGAGGGAGAAGGAGTGGGAAAAAGGCCTTTAGAAGTATGGGATGGAGTCCTAGATTTAGAATTGACAAAATTAACCATCTTGGCAAAGGCTTTTGGATGGGTTTGATAAAACTCAGCCTCTAAAATCTGAACCTTGTTCTTTTTTAGGTGATCAATAATGTCAAAAGATCCAGATGTGGATGGGGCATCACTACTAGGATCAGGGGAAAACTTTGACCTATCAGCTTTATCATTTGGAGGACAAGAAGTTTTAGAAGTAGAAGGAGAAGAAGAAGAACTAGCAGAGCCTACCTTTTGTGTGGAAGAAGTGGGAATAGGAGCTCTTCTTTTGCAACAACTGGAATGGTTGTAGGGTACTCCTTGGATCTCTTTGCAGGTTACACCACCTTCTCTTTTATGCTTGTTTGTTCTCGAGTCATGACAGCATATGATTCGTTTTCATATCGCCACTCTTTCCTCATACTCATCTTCATCATCCAGTCCCTCAGTGGTGAGGAAATTAACTCTAGATCCATCAAATTCCTCCATCTCTTCATCAACTTCTTCTTCTTGCAACTCATAGGCTTCATCAGACTCTTCATCTTCAGGTTCTAGAACCTCACAAGTAGCATTGACTGATACCTTGAGAGGTGGGAATTCAATAGCCAATTTAGTGCAGGAAGAAGGTAAGCTGGTTCCTGAAAGCTGGAAATTCCTCCTTAGAATATCTTGATAAGGAGCATGTTGGGCAATTCCTTCTTAATGGCAATGAGATCATTTGCTTAGCTTTTGTACTAACTATTCGAGTTGGCCCGGGAGAGGAAGAATGATCAGGGGATCATTTTTGAAAGTTCCCTAAACATCTCTAAATGGTGTCGGTCACAGAAGATCATCTCGAGAGCTTTCCAACGACTGTAAGAATGCGACAAACGGACATCGGGAGCTCTAGATATGTTTGGTCAAAGTTCGGTCAACGGGAAAGTCAACTATGGTCAACTGGTCAATATTGGACCAAATCGCACTGTGACACGTGGCTTGCCAACACTCGTCGAATTCACTCGATTTTCCTATCGGGAGACGACAAGTGGACTACAGGATTATTTCATACCACATTAGAGGGGTCGAAATTATATTGGTAAGTCCACGTTCCAAATGGCGCCATATATTTCCAAATGCCACATATATAAATATTAATGTTTAATACATTAATATTAAAAACCATGTTATTGCTGACCACGTGGAAAGTGGTGAAGTGGCTGTTTAATGGCATTAAGCCATGCGTGGACTGTCCCACGTGGCAGAAGGAGGATGAAGTGGTTGGGGGCGGTTTATCCAATGTGGTCATGGGCCACTATATGCGCATGGAAAAGGCTATTTATAGCCTTAGGGAATTATCCCCCACCGCCCAACGTGGGTCCTTAACAAATGCGGCCCTTATGGGATATTTAACCCATTTCAAATATATGCCGCTCCACATGCCGCGCCAAAGGGGATTCTTATCCCTTAACAAATTCAAATGCCGCTCATTTGGGAATTAATCCCATTTCAACGTGTAAGCCGCTCCAATGGGGAAACTAATCCCATTTTATATGCAAATCGGCCCTATTTGGGAATTTAATCCCAAATTTCATGTACGGGTAAGGCTAGGCTAATATTAGCCTATGGATAATATACAATGCATATTTTTTGGGCCCTAAAAATGTATAAATAGGGACCCATTGCTTTGTAAACACACACGGGTGTAACACATTACACATTGAACACGGGACACAACACGAGCTTATTATTTGTTAAGCTTGTTGTGGACACCAGTGCAACGGAGACACCGATCCCGAGCTTATTATTTGTTAAGCTTATTTGCGGGATGTGTCGACAGGTATTGTCTATTGGCCTATTATTTTAGGCAATATTAGATGGAATATTTGTGATTGGGAGTGAAATGTAAACTACCCAATAGGCCCATTGAGCCACACCAATTACTTGCAAATCCTGGATTGTCGACCGGAGTGCTAGCTTCGCATTGTTTGCGTCGGGAAGGCCGATCACAGCCGAAGGAGATTGTACGCCAAGAAGGTGGAGGTCGGGTGCTATTTTTCACCCTTGTCATCCGAAGGTTTGGTGTACTGATAGGCAAGTAAAATTCCATTAGGTTTTCTTGTGAAAGTACTATTGTAACTTACAAGTTTTGACTAGTGGAACGGTTCGATCACGAACCCGGAGGCGTGGCGGATTCCGAACTCCGTAATCAATCGTGTGCAATTGTCGTTATTGTCTTGCATTCTTTTAAATTGATTACTTAAAAGGAGTAAATTATCGGCAAAAAATTAAAGCCTACAAGGGTCGAGATCGGTCATAATAACTTTGATTATTTTCGGATCAAAGAAGAAGATGCTTTAGATTTGGATTGTTCTCTCCTCAGTTTTCTAGACATAAGAAGGTCATCCTCCACACTGATGGCTAGTCTCTGATCAACATCTAGAGTGGCAAGATTAGCCCTCCTGAGTGCATAGCTCACCTCAGGTAGCTGAGCATTGAGAAAGAAGCACTTTTGGATCTGATCAACTGGATGAGTGTTCTGTGGGATCTTATGGATCAGCTTGTTGAACTTGGCCACAAATTCTCTCATTGGCTCATGTGGTTCTTTCTTGATTTGAGAAATCTGGGCCAGCAAAGCATGCACATCCTCTGCAGGTTTGAAATGATGTTCAAACTTAGTTGTTAGGGTGGTCCAATCAGTGATTGACCCAACAGGAAGATGGTAAAACCAATGCAGCATTTTCTTGCAAGGTTTCCACAAAAAACCTAATAGAGACATCCTCATGTTCAACCCCAAGGATTCCACATGCAACAATGAAGGTTGCAATGTGGTCATCTGGGTGTACTTTTCCATCTCCTTTGAACTTAGGAAAGCTCTTCCTGTTACCTCTAGGTAACTCATGCAATGGTTGAGGAAGAGAAAGAGGCCCAACCCGTTGTCCCCAAGGCAAAGGTGTTGCCATTTGTGTGAAGATTGTTTGACGTGGAACTGAAACACCAACAAGAACTAAAGCACTGAGGTTGGGACTGATTTGATTTTGAAGAATGCTACTCCCACAAAATTTTTCCTTAGTAGGAAGATTACTTGCAGAATGAGTTCTTCTACTTCTTGATGGGGGATAAGGAAAGCCTTGTTGCTCCAGAAGTTGAAACAGAGAATCTTCAACACCGAGAGCTCTTCTACTATGAGTATACTTTGGAGTTGCCAGATCAAAAATGATCAAAAGAGTTGTTCTTCTAGAAAAGGATAAGTTGGAACAAATCCCCATATGAGTTGCGAAAAACTGTTGGGTTTATAAAATGCACTTTCAATACAAACCACAGTCAAGGGACTGAAAGTCCCTCCTCTTTAATGGGAGAGGTTCCCTTATTGAAAATGAGCCAAAAATCCTATGTACAAATATACAGTTTTCATCATGCTGTGGATTTCTAATATCTTGAAATGTGTTTTAGACCAGAGGGATATTCAACACAGAAGGATAGAGGAATGAAGGAGAAGGGGGAGAAAGAAGAAGGCAATACTTTTGGGGAAAAGAGATAACAGAGAGAACCCTTATATGTATTGAGCAAAATGAAGTGCAGAACAAAACCATTCACGTTTATATCAGACACAATCCCACATACACAAAGTTCTCAAGATTACATTTACCAGAACACAAAGTTTCAAGCATGCAAAGATTGAATGATTCACAAATAGAACCTAGAAAGGAGAGAGAAGTAGAGGAAGAAAGGGAAAAACTCTTGTATTGATTTCTTTCTGTTCAAAGTTATAGTTCCAGAATATTAAAAATCCAACCCATTGCAAGG
Organism: Taxus wallichiana var. yunnanensis; assembly: GCA_018340775.1. NCBI lineage: Eukaryota > Viridiplantae > Streptophyta > Pinopsida > Cupressales > Taxaceae > Taxus > Taxus wallichiana. The sequence goes on along the minus strand of CM031238.1, from coordinate 848,687,520 downwards.
AGACCAACTCTTACATTTATAGATGATGTGAGAAGAAGATTAGAAGAGAAGAGAAGAAATCGAGTTGGAAACTTAACAACCTTCCATCAATGCCTGCTAAATTCACCTCCAATCTGTCAAGTCTGGTTTACATCTCTCTGGCGTGAAGAAGAAGAAAGGATGAAGATCAGATCAAATTTGAGTTCTCGAAATGAATCAGATCATGCATTCATGGCATGAATGATGTTTTCTAGATTTTACACTCAAATCAAGACATCAAGACACTTCCTCCATGAATGTTTAGCGTGTTGGAGAAGGTGGGATGCAAAAATCGGATCAAATGTGTTCTTCAAAGCAATTTGATTTCTCATTAATGGTTCGAAATATGTTTCACATATTTCACCCATCATATCAAGACAAAATCTGATTTTGAATAGCCCAACATGTATCCCTCATCAACATCTTTCCAATGATATAAAGTTTTTCCAATTTCATGCTCTGGATCAAAAGATATGATCATTTGAAATTTTGCATTGCGTCCGTACAAAAATGGCGAAAATCTGATTTTCGCAAAATGGATCCGCGGGCCTGAAAAAGGAATTACGCCTTTAGCGCAAAATATGCAAAGTGAAAAATTCTCCCACAAGCCCTACAGGCCCACTTTGGATATAGGCTTGACATGTGTCCATACTTGATTGGCCGTGGAGGCGCGGTTCACTTTTCACAACCTTAACCTTTTCAACAAAATGGCTCAAAAACTTAAAGTCCTTTGCTTGACTGCATTGGCTTTTTAACTGAAACATGGCACCTTCGATTGGTTGTGGAGGCATGGTTCATTTTGATGATTTTCACTTATTTTCCACAAAGAGGCTTAAAACCTTAAAGTTCTCATGAGCCCGCATCCTGCTTTGACTTTTCAGCGTGGGCTCAAGATTTGACTTTTCCCAGCGGAGCTATGGATCATTTTATAACTTTAACTCTTACCTTGGAAATAAAATCAAGAATTTCCCAAAGTTCCCCCATGACCTATCGCCGCCTTGACTTTTCAATGCTGGCCACGTGTCCTCATCGATTGGTGGCAGTAGGGCACGGCTTACTTTAAGTCTTTACGCCAAAACAAAGCCAAAAATTGCAAAGTGCCAAAATAGCTCCCTAGACCCGCCGGCCCACAATTGCTCTCCACCACGATAAGGTTCTTTCAGGGCCGTGGGGACAAAAATGTCGACTTAACCGAAAAGCAAAGTAATGTGGGAAAAGTGGAAAATCGGTGAAGCTGAGGCTGCTGCCACTTGGGACACATGGGACAAAAATTTCTGACTTAAGCGACAAGCAAAGTAATGCGGGAAAAGCGGAAAAAGCGGTGAAGCCGGAGGCTTGGCTGCACTTGGGACACGCGGGAAAATATGTCGACTTAACCGATGTGTAAAGTAATGCGGGAAAAGTGGCGAATCGGTGAACTAGAGGCCGACTTCACTTGGGACACGCGGGAAAAAATGTTTGACTTAACGGACAAAACAATAAAAATGACCCCAAAGATTAAATTGTTCTTCATGGAAAGAAGAAGCTGCAAACTACACCGAGCTTGATTCGATCCACGACCACAAAAAGAGGCTTTCCAATTTCATTTGAATGAAGGAAACAAGTTTTAGGAGCACACGAGATGGGAAGAAAGGAAAATTTGAAACATACATACCTTTGAGGAATTTCAAACAAGGACAAGATTGAAAAATGAGCACCAATGACTTAAAATTGTGAAATTTCCATCTCTCTAGACTTCCCAATCTGGTTTAAACGTTCTTGATGGCACCAACTCAAAATTTTGAAATTTGACTCTAAAAAAGAGGGAATTTTGAGGGTGACAACAAGTATGTATCAAATAAAATGCTTAGCAACCACTAAGCTAGATTACTTATTGAAAGAAATGGCTTAAGCGATCGCTAGGCTCAACAAATTTTATTTTCAAAATAGCTATCAAATAACTAATCAAATGCACATAATCCATATTAATATCATTGCATGTTTTTTAATTTTAACTTTGAAGAAATAATCTTATCTTGGGTGTCAACTCGTTGCATGTTTCTTAATATCTAGATGACTATGCAGAGTGTTTGATAGTTTGAGTGTAAGACAATGAAGTTACTTGACCTCGTAAAATCATATACAAATTTCCATTTTGTAGTAAATCAAATTATGTAAAGATGACTTAATTGGAAAGGAATATTACAATTAAAGATAACTTTAAAGAAAGAATGAAAACTAATCAAACACACATATGTAATGTCTCAAGAGTGATTATGACCTTTATATCAGTGAGATGTTTTGATAAGTAAATGCTATAAGCTTACAAAAAGTGCATTATGCACCTAATGGTATATGATCGATTACATCCTTATACTATTTACATCTATGTATATAGGAAATAGAATCAACACATCCTCCACCCACTCAAGATTTAGAGTCGGAAGAGATGTCTATGATTTCAATCAACTTCACTTCCACAGAACCAACCTCAAACATCTTGGGTGACTTTTTACTAGAGCTTGGCCCAACCTCGAAAAGTCGATAATACACCTCGACGCCAAGCCACGCATAACCTCCCACTTACGAGAGGCATGGAGAGTGGAGCATACATAGAATACGAATCAGAAAAGGTAGCCAAAGGACAGGGTTCCTTTTGCTTATATAAATTAATCACTAATTCAACGAAGGAATTGAGAATTTCCACTCTCCTTCCTAATTCCATGAAAGCATACTTATCCACCCAGTCCACTTGATGAGCTAAGTTATCCGAGAACAAGGGCCATGAATCAAGACATGCTTTCTCAACAACCATCTCTATATCCACTCTATATTTTGGGCGAATCCATTTTTGACCCATAGCCATTGCCTTACATTTATCAAGATTAATGATCAGAATGTGCTTGATAAACTTAGAATTTATTTTTGAATTTACGTGAGCACTAACAAGATAGCTGCATATATTTCTCTCCCAAAACCTTTTCAATGTCTACCATAGATTTTAGAATCAAAAAAATATTAAACTTAGTCTATGCTTTGAAATACTAGAATAAAAGGCCATCTCACGATCTAAACTGGAAAACAAAAGCAAGCAGAAGCATGGGTGACTCCATTTCCCAAAAAATCATAAGGAAAATATGAAAATAGAAATTCTGGCCAACACATTAAAAAGGCCCCTACGCTCGAGCACACGTGAGAATAGAGCTTAATCATTAAATGGAAGAATGAGTGACATTAATGATACAATCCAATCCAATCTTTCACACTTGACCATTTCCAATCCATCAAGGACATTATGATTAATATTAATTAATACCCTCATGGAAAATATGATTGATATTCCAAAATTAAAACTGCATGAATAACATTTAACACAAACACAAATAAAATAATGAAATACGCAAATGCATCATTATACGTTGAAGTACCACCAATCTACGTGTATCAATGATGTGGACGTTGAAGTACCAACAATCTACTTAACACCTTTCCCAATGTATTAAAATAATTTCATAGCCAACACTAATCACATAACCATAGTCATAACCACATTCATAAATCAAAGCATGCTAATAACATAAACACAATCATAAATCTAAGCATGCTCATCAACATGGCCAAAATAATATGGATTTCCAAATACGAGGTGCTCATGAACATGCCCATCATGACCAGTTTAACCTTTGCTTCATGATATAAGAATGAGCGAGCCTTCGGATCATGATCATAGCCTTCATTCCTCTGCTAAATATAAAACACTTGGTTGTGGATTAGAAGTAATGGCTTGCGACCACTAAGCTCTATTACTTATTAGAAGGAATGGCTTAGCTGCCATTAAGGTATGATGTTTCTTATTTTGAAAATATTGATTGAATAGAAAATCATAGTAAAATAGCTTAGTGATCACTATATTATTATGATTTATAAATCTGATGAGAAATATGTGTGTAACTGACTATTTCAAACTCATGGAAGTTGATGATAAATTATGGATATGTCAATCGATGAAGATATAAAATATTGTGGAATTTTAACATATGTTGATGATGTATTCAATCAAAAACTCACCCAACAATATTGTGGATGATTCCATGCTCCCAAGAAACACAAATAAATTTTAATGGTAACGTGGAGTTGCATATTAAAAGTGTGTGGAATGAGTGTGGTTGTAATGGTGAGGTGACTAGTTGTCTTCATTTCATTAAATTTTGAGTGACTCTAGACCTTCCCCACAACACCCACAATGCTTGTTAGTTTTATTTCCAAACAATGTCTTTTCTATAAATTTTCAAGGATTTTCAAAATCTATAAGTTTATTTAACAGTAACAGATTGTTCTAGTGACTCTGGCACACATATTGTTCTAGTGATACTTGCATGCATAACATTCAAATAACATGCATAAATTTTCTCATTTAAATATTCCTTGTCCAAGAGCGTTGATGTAGGAGACATTTTTGTATCGATTCACTTTCTAAGTACCAAAAATTACTCTTAGCCAATGTGCCCTTGATCTAGCTCATCTACAACTTTTTCTCGAATCAGCAAAAATTCAATGCACTTTTTAATTTCCTTTTCCTCTCTCATGGTCTATGAAATTGAATCGAGTGTCATGGCGGTGCTTCTTGTATTTTAAGTGCGGACCGTTTTAACTACATTTTAGAAGATTCTATGCTCCCACGTAATGATCAGTGATTGATCAAAAATTCTAATGATAGAGAAGGTAATAACTAGCTAGCGGTCGCTAATATCAAATGGTTGTGATGTTGCATCAATACAATAAAATAAATATCAAGCTTATCTACCATTAGACTAAGAATATTGTGTTGGAATATGAAAATATTGACCTTATGAGGTGTCTTAGGTGGTGATTGAGTATGGTTGTAATTGTCTACGTTTTATTAAAACTTGAATGACTCAAAACTTCCTGAAAGAATGTTACTAGAGAGATCCAAATAATTCATGCTCCCATAGTACTTCAAGCCACTAGGGAATCATCTTTCCACTATCATTCTAGGGAGCTTGATGCTCAACACTTCTCCATCATCATTGTTCAAGATGCGAAATCGAAAAAGTTATAGATGGCTATCACTTTGTTGTTCGTGGCCATAACTATCACTTTGTCCTTGTTACAGGAGGACCAAAAGGAAGATTTCTTGAAAAACTAGCTATATTCATTCCCAATTCCCTAAATTTGACTCAAGGGTGGGGTGCATTGTGACTGGGGGAAGTGCGTTGTGGAAAGGTACCACTAGACACATCATGCCATTTTGTTTTTGGCCATGGCTATTACTTTGGCCTTGTGATAGGAGGACCATAAGGAGGTGGGACAAACACCTAGTTATATTTGTTCCAAATTCCCTAAATCTGTATCAAGCGTGGGGGTGTATTTATGGCAGAGGGTGCATTGAGGAATTATACCACCATACTCATCATGCTAATGTTGTTTCATGCGGCCATGGGTATCACTTTGGCCTTGTGAAAAGAGGTCCAGAAGGAGGTTGGGTCAAACACCTAGTTATATTTGTTCCCAATTCCCTAAATTTGTCTCCTCCCCTGTAATTTTCAACATATTTTATCACAAACAACATTATTTAAAGTAGTAAGAAGATGTGGGGGAGTGAGGGGATGGGGCACTTGGTTATGAAATATACCTTATTTTTTGTGCAGATCCCTTTGTGTACTACTTCCGATGGAAAATCCATGCTTTCTTTGGTCGTGACTCGCCCTTTCACTCGCTTCAGCATGCAGTGTGATGTTGCCTAGTGTGTGACCCACATAGAAAAATATGAGAATGGGAAATGGGAACAGGATGCTTCCAACTTCCGAAGGCGCCCTTTGCGGTCAACAACACAGATATTTCCAACTTTCGTAGACTTTCTTTCCAATTTCAAACTTACTGTTTTTTTGTTATTCTATGTTTTGTAAGTACCCACCAAACTCATTGACAGAGACGTCAAATATCTCATATTTCAAGTTCTATTCAATTTTCTACGTCCCTTCTTTGATGATTGATCATAAATTATATTGGTAGGAAAGGTAATTACTAGCCTAACGGTTGCTAATCTTTGTCCCTTCTTCTCCTCAACACTCACCTAACTAGATGTAATCTTTTAGAATTTGGTGTGAAAGACTGTTATAAGAGAGATCCTAATAAGTGTCTAAAAATGGAACCGATTAGGTCTTTTAATTCCATTTTAGTGTCGGATATGCATTTGATGTCATTTTGGGCATGGGGTACACGTTATGGCATGGAATTGATCATAGTAGCACCACCAAACTCAACACGCCAATGTTGTTTATGGCCATGGCTATCACTTTGACATGAGGACCATAAGGAGGTTGGGTCAAACACCTAGCTATATTTGTTCCCAATTCCCTAAATCCATCTCCTCCCCTACATTTTTGAACATCTTTTCTCACCAACTAGCAAGAAGATGTTGGGTATTGAAGGGACAGCCTTTGGGTTCTAAAATGTACCTTATTTTTGTGCAGACCCCTTCGTGCATTGCTTCTAATGGAAAATCCATGCTTTCTTTGGTTGTGACTTGCCCTTTCACCGCTTCTTTGGTCTAGTGTGTGACCCACATAGACAAATATGAGAATGGGAAATGGGAATGAGATGCTTCCAAATTTTGTAGACTACCCTTCCAAGTCAACTCGGCATCCGAGGACCATTCCAATTTCACTTCACCTATTTGTAACATTACCCTCTCACTTTTACCCTATCTCGTCTAATTTTCTCCTTACCATACATAATAAATTCAAATGCACGTTCACTTAAAATCTCCACTTAAGTATCTTCAACCATTTACTATTAAAACTTTTATTACTCCACATTACATTACAACTATTTTTAAACACACCTTGTTATATTTTTTCCCAATTCCCTAAATTTGTCTCAGGGCTTGGGGTGCGTTGTGGCATATGTTTTGCACTGCTGTGGCTAGGGGATGCACTAGGGGTTATGTTGTGGCCTATGTTTTCCTTTGTGGTGGGGATGCGCTTGGGGGTGCACTTTGGTTGTGTGTGTCTTTGTGGTCGGGAGTGTGTCAGGGTTGTAGACGCATGGGATTTTGATGTGACCCCTCTCGTTCATCCCACATTTGTTCTCCTTCATGCAACTTCCCCTCTCCCCTTTCTCTTTCCTAAATTTGAGTAAATTCCATCTATTTACTCACCTTATTTAATACATTATCAAATGGACTCCATGTGGACCCATTTGATAATTAAAATTTTGGCATTATCTCCCATATCAAATTATTTAATTCATGGGTAATAATATACCCATACGACACTCCATTCTTAATTTCAAAGAATGGAATCTATTATCTCACCTACCCATTCACATCATGCTCCCCACTTCACCTAATAAATTCAAACCATGGGCCCCACTAAATCACATCACCTCTTTTAACCTGGGTGACTTTACCCAACCATGATTATCTTGTAACTTGTAGTCTAACTTCACCATTAGGCTATAAATATGGGCTTTCCCCCCTTAGAAAATAAAGTTGAAAATTCTAGGAGAATATTGTTGTGAATTTATTTAGTCTCTTGTTTATCATATTATCCTCATGATTCCCTTGTAATGACACTGTAATCCCCATAATAATATGCTCATGATTTGTTGGTTCACATAGTGTAGTTCATATTGCACGTTGTGTCTGGATCAGATCGGTAACTCCATCTACATACCAGCATTTTTAGTGTCTTTGAGCTACAGGTTTGCTAGAATCGCATCGAGGAGTTTGTCATCAAATTTACGCTTTGTATCATTCATCACCATATCTAAGGTTCTAATCCCTTCCATTTTCGACATTGTTTTGTGTTTGTTGATTTCTCATACCCTAATCGGACGGGGAAGAAGGAAACTTGATCAACATTTGGCATGCCCAGTGGGACCAAATCCTAGATCTTGTCATTTTGTTTGTTATTTCACTCGTCTTGACTAACTTGCTTGTTTACAAAGTCTTAGTATTCGTCGATCTCAATTTAGTCTGGTCACTCATTGAAGTCATCATGGAGGTATGTGCTCTTCTTGTTTTCTGTTGAGTTTTACCTACATGGGAATAAATCTAGAAATTGACCTTATGGCTTGACTTTTGTTTTCGAACTTGGTCTTGCAATAAATATATATCTTGTTTTTATTACTTGCTTTATTTTTCAAAAGTGTCATAAGTATCACGCTTAATCATCATCAAAAGCTTAGTATTTAAAACTTTCTAATTAGGATACAAGTCAGTCACATTTTGTGGTTTATATCCATTTGTTTAGTTTATGGTGCATTCATTGGTTTTCTTGGAATGATAGTTAATATACAATCTCATTTGTATTCCTTTATCTAATAATATTTACATCACAAACAAAAAATTACGTAATTATTATTAAATTCAATTAAAGTAAATTACAAAAAAAATCTATATAATAATAGTAACTAAATCTCTTCTTCCTAACAATCCTATTCTACTTCCCATCTGTCTACCCACTCCACTCGATCACCTCCCTTCTGACCTCGACCAATGCCCAACTCTTGAGCTCCATCTCTCTTTGAGCTCCCACCCAACTCCATTCTCTTCCTAAAATCCCATCTCCGTCGAGCTCTCTTCTCCTCACACGGCCAGCTCAACCACCTTCCTAGACCCAACTCTACACTATCCTAACCCATCTCCCCATTCTCCCATTCCTACCCAACTCTCCCACCGAGTCCTCCACCTACCTATCTACCTATCCTCACCGACTCACGTCAACCTCTCCACCATGTCTCCAAATTCCATCTTACCTCTCCGCATTGCTCCACTCGGTTCATCCCACACAACTCCACTTCCTTCTCCACATTCTCCACTCCCAAGACCAAACTAATCCCCTCACCGAATCACTCAACTCACCCCTCTGCTCACCACGCACACTCCACTCTCCACTGACCCCATCGACACTAATTCCCTATCCACACTCCCCTCGGCCACTATCTCCCATGCAAACCAAGTTAAAAATAACCAACACCCTACCCGATCTCAATCCAACCGAGCCATCCTCCGCTCATTTCCCACTACTTCCCTTAACATGACCCCTCACAGGCCCACTTCTTGGTTAAAACTAGGCATACGTAAACTCTTCTACAATTTTTTGAAGGCTTTCTATAATAATTCTTGATCTGGGCATCAAATGACCACAGAGAAAGTAAACATCCAATTCATAAGGCACGTGTATTGTTGTCAAATATCTCTAATGATTAACTATTAATTAATAGAAGATTGATCATTCATAACTTGATCATTCTTTGGTGTTTTTATTCATCATTTGTCATACCAATCTAGCGAGGAATCACCTTATCAAATAATATCAGATCTTAAGCAAGCTAGATCCACATTGAATATTCTTCACATCATCATCATACCCCACTGGATCGGTCTTGGTGGCATACTTTTCCAGTGTCTCTCGTTCGAGTCTCAACTCCACAAGATCGTGGGTAGCCTTTTTGTACGCTTTTATTATTTGCATAGTCTCTTTTATAGTTATGGTTTTTGTACAACACATCTATAAACAATTCTCATAACACCAACAATCTATTTATACATTTCTCATTTAGATTTTAAAACATGTGAAAAGACATGGCCATGTGCAGTATGGCCCACCAACCCACTTCCCTTCTCATCGACCAACCACTCCACTTCGACCAATTGACCAATGTTCAATCCAAATCAACTAGTCGACTCATTCACCAAATTAATTGACTTTTATCACCACCGTCCAAGTACATTATTGCTAGTCTTCCTTTCCTACATCATGTATTTTGTCGTTTAGAAAATCTATAATGATCTAAGTCATTTTTGTCCTCTTGTCCAAAAGTCTTACATTTATCTTTTCCTTTGCTCCTTTCGATCTATTTTATATTATTCATATTGTTTATATTGTGTTTATTAATCTTGCATTTATATAGCTAGATTTTGTAGTTCTTTATTTAACCATTTCAATTCTTAATAAAACATAGTTTATCATAAAGTACATAGTTTGTTCGATCTATAGGATTTTCCATTTATCATTTGTTTCATAATATAGATTAATTATTTCTTAATTTAAATTACTTATTTCATAGTTTACATTCACTATTTTATTATTTTGTTTATACTCTTTATATACACATGACTTATGACATTTGCATCATTTTTCTTATCCATATTAACTAATTACATTTCTTTTCTTTTGCGGAGTGAAATTTACAATACTACGACCACTAAAGTACGTTGTCAAAGATCATTGGTCAAAACATAAAACACACCACAAATCATTTTCACCGACTCCTCCTGTAGTTAAGCGGTGCAATTTCGGGGTGACCACTTTGCGGTATGCCCACCTCATTACATTATCAAAGCCAATTATTGACACAAAAACATGCCTAAACTCTCCTTCACAGGACCCCTCCTACAATCATAAATGGTGTCATTTGAGGGTACCCAGACGTTCAGATCACTTTGGTGGTGCTTTTAAAATACATCACTATCACATGTAATTAAATACACAAGGAAAAGTGTGCTCCGGGTTTTCTCATTTTCTCTATTTTCTCTTTTTTTGCATTGAACTTTCCCTTTTCGAGTGCTTTATCGCATCAAATGTCACATTTCATTTTGGCTTAAAAATAACCTTAGACGTCCTTCTTGTTGACATAGCCTAAATAGGGTTTAACCTTACGCATTCCACTTATCACACATAGCCTAACACTTCACGAACAAAATCAACACATCAAAACATTTCTTTCACAGTTCATTTGATTGGGACTTGAACATCCATGCAGGCTAGTCGCTTGAGACATCTCCCAAGCAAAAACTACTTGAAACCATCCTTATACTATCATTCTCAAGAAACTTTCATTATCCACTTTACTTTTATTTTCACATCTCATAATTAATCATGATGATAAAAAATATGTTGTTTGATTTGTTTGTCAACAAATTACATAGACAAATGTTTCTCTATTTCATGCCTACGGTCACTCTTACTCAAAACAAAACAAAACAACAATCCGCTACATCAAATGACGTCACTTCCCCTAATGATATCTCCCAACAAGATTCTAAACTCAAAATCGTGCCTTCAGTTACTCAACCCTCAGTCTCCATGGTCTCGCTTCATGAGAACCATGTCATCCAAGATTTTCCCTATCTTAAAACTAATCCTCATATCCCTCACCAAGCCAATCTTCCTAAACCAACCACACCACCATCTCGGCTCCTTTAGAAACTCTTGGACCACCTCTTAACCCCATATATGATTTCATATTTCCTAAATCCCCCACAATCTCTCAATCCTCTCAATCTCCTCAATTGGTGGATCACATTCCACCCACATCCCTTTTTATCAATTCTATTTCATCCACTACTAGTATGCCCATTAAAAAATCTCAACCCCTGAATGTCTACATATCTAACATCGTATGCTCTAAATGTATCAACCCCTTAACACTCTCTGCACTTATCATTTACCACAAAAAACTACCCAACTTCAAAAACACATCATGTCCCTATCATTCAAATTTAAACTCAACCCATAACACATGTTAATCCTTACCAAATAGTTCCCCACACACCTACACACCCACAATTTTATCAACCGTCTTATCAAACAATTTCACAAACATCACACCTACAAGTTTATCAACCACCTTATCAAATGATTCCCCAACAACCCACACATCTACAAATGTATCATTCACCTTATCAAAATACATTTCAAACCACACAACCAATCCAATCTCAACCTAACAACACCTTGAGTGATCCAATTCACACTTTAATGAATAGGTTGGCTACTCTAGAAGCCACCATCTTGGTACCTAAGGATACTTTATCCTATGAACAAATTTGTAATGAACCAATTCATCTATCGGTTCCAATCAAATCCTGCCCTCCTCATTAGAAACTTCCTGAATTTACTAAGTTCAATAGCAAGGAAGATCCCCAACAACATCTCTGCATATTTAAACATGCATGTTGTCTTATTGTGCATGATCACGATCTATTGCTTCACACTTTCCCCATGTCCTTGTCTGGTCCGCGTTGGACTGGTACAACCATATCCCCGTAATATTCCATATTCTCTTTCACCCAAATTGTGTAGTTGTTATTAGAACACTTTTCTATCAATATTGCACACAAAACTACTATCGCTGACCTATACACCATCCGACAGTTTGACGACGAGTCCATCACCGACTTTGTCACATGATGGCATGGCATTATAAACCAATTGTCCTTCACTCTTCCGCAAACCAAACTCATCGAACTATTCTCGCATTCATGTGCAAAACATATATCATCTACTTTACAAATCCAATCATTCCAAACCTTTGATGAAGCTTTCACAATGGCTCACAAACTTGAAACCCGTGTCATTAAACAAGGTCATCTTAAATTTATATTGACCAAACCTAAAATCTAATCTACTAAACCATTCACACATAACGAAAAATTTAAAAGTGTGGCCAACGTTGTGGTTAATAATCCCTAAATGTCGCATTTACACTTATCACACGGCCTCAACAACAAACACCTCAATCAATAATCAACTACACTCCCTTGGGAGAATCATATAGCTCTGTATTTGATAAGTTGGTGGCTGTAAACTCCATCCAAATTCCACCCATACGACCCATGGACAATTCACAAGTCAAGCCTTGCTTGGTATCACGAAGCCACTATTGTAAATATCATCAGGTCAAAGGTCATGACATTGAGAAATGTCGTTACTTCAAAGATCATTTCCAACAACTCATAAATCAAGGGGATATCCAAATGGACAGCTCCACCACTTCATCTAGCCAACCCCTCGACAAAATTACACAACATTTTCCTAGTAAACCACCAAGGAATCACGTCACCCCCTTTACATCTCATTTGTCAAATTCTTATATCGTTAATCAAGATCCTATCTTGTGACAACTCCACATGTTCCTACCATGGACATTATGCCCACTCCTTATGCAGAACCTGTCACATCCACAACTATCACACCTATGTCAACTTTTGCTACTTGTCCTGAATCTACACCTCCTTCTACCCTTACCACATCTACATCAAATTTGACTATAACATCTACTTCATCCACTTGACCATACCCCAATCTATATCACATCGATTCATCCTTAGCACCTATTTCAGCTCCTTTGATGTCCACACATATCCCTACATCTATCACATCTACTCCTTCACCCACATCTGCCTCAAATACACCTATTACTACACCTACCTCACTCACAACTATCCTAGCTAAACTCATTTCTACCACGTGGACCTTTACTGACCCCTCCTCGACATCAATCCCATTATCAAATATATCATTCTTACCCCTTGAAGGATTTATGAAGCAACAGGTCACACCTACTTCTACACCCTATAATACTCTTGCATTTTCCGCATTACCTATAATGTCTACTCCATCAATTACCACATCCCCTTATGTAGGATTGACTAATTTACATACATCCATTCCACCTTCACCAACGAACCTAACCACATCCACATCGGTTTCAAGTATACATACCACTTCACCCACATCTCCAAATATCCCAAATATCCCTACATCCCTATCTATCTCAACTATCCTTATATCTATCATATCAACAAATCCACTTATCCCTACCTTGACATCTTTACCTATATCCTTGCCCATGAAAACATCACCCAAACTATCCCAACGCTCTATACTTAATCCTTACGACCAAATCCTCTCGATCTGACCCTATCAAAGATACCCTTTGAAACATCTATTGAACAAATACCTCCACCTAAGTCACATAAAGACGGTTTACATTCTCCCTCTACCAAATCAAATCTTTCCATGCCAAAACCTAAACAATCCACATCTCACATAGATCTCATTAATCGCATCATACAAACACCTATTTCTCCATTAACATCCTCCTCTTGTTTTAGAACATTTTCTCCATTAATAACCATGCCACCACCGTCAGATCCTCTAGTTGAGACTATTATCATACCTGTTAGGGGTAAATATTCTCGATCAAAGTCTAAGGCTCATGGAAAACATCCTCGACAGTCCCTTGCGCATCCTTGTAAACATTTATATTTTCCCTCTTTTCGACAATCCAATGCCACCACATCTATTTTAGGATAAGTCCTTCCATCTATGACATCTCATGATAATGGTGATCCACATCCAAACAACACAATCCTTCAACCAAATTTGATTTGTCTTCCAAAACACATAATTTACCCATTCAATGTACATCCTCACCTAAATTCCAATCCAAACAATCTAGTCTTCTAACCAAATTTGATTCACCCATCTAATCTATATCAATACCTAAAACCAAGCCAAAACGTCATAAGAGTTATCTTCCTCTTAACACTTCAATTGGGTCCTACACGAAATTTTTGACATTTAGTTCGAATATCGACATCAAACTTCCTCCCATTAAAATTTTTAATCCCTATAGTCCAAATCCATCATGGTTCAATCCTAATTGAATTTGCACTTATCATTGTACCTCGGGCCATGACATTGAACATTGTAAGGGTTTCGTAAAATCATCCACAACCTTATTGAGAAAGATGATTTCCTCATTCAGCGAGAAATATCCTTCTCCATCTATATCTAATCCAATTTATATCACATCCATCGGGTTTCCCGGGATTCCTTCATCCACATCATCCCTTAACATCCCTCCCATACACGACATTCCTCTAAGGAAGGTCCTCTATTTTCCATCAATACCACTTATATTGTGAAGCAAACTTGTGTTCTTTGACCATTTATCCCATCCAAATCTAAAACAATCTCATCTAAACTCCTTTGACATCCTTTAAATCCTTCACATTTAATTCATTAGGGGAGAAATCTTCCTCGCCCTTTAGGATATCATCTATACAACTCCCTTAACACTAGGGGACTTTTCTCCTTGACATTATTTTATTTACATCCTCCAGATTCATCCAATCTCAATTAATTATGTCCAAATCTTCATCTAATTCTAAGTCCACCATTGTGGCCATGTGTGTCCTTCTATGAGGGACCATTTTTGTTATTTTCTTACCAAAGTCCACCATTGTGGCCATATTTGTGTCTCTTTTGGGGCACCATCTATTTCATTAAGTCCACATTTGTGGCCATTTTTTTCCTTCCATTGAGGAACCATATTTCCATTTTCATTAAAGTCCACCATTGTGGCCATATTTGTGTCTCTCTTGGGGCACCATTTATTTTCATCAAAATCCACTGTTGTGGTCATATTTTTTCCTTAAGGACATATTTTTATTTCATGCTCGTCTATCACATCTAATCCTTTACAAGCTCTCATCTTATCATAACTTTAATGTCTGCTGCTCTCCTTGGTGGTAAACCGAGAGATAGAACTTTTTAATGCATTGCACTTGCGACCAATCTCTTTGTTAGCATATCTACAATGAGTAGATATTCATATCTTTAGACCATTCATCCATCATTATCCCCTTTAATTTGTCATGGTAATGATATGAATTATGTGGTCTACCCACCTGCTTTGATATGACCTTGAATATGAGTACCACGGCTCTACTCATAACATATTCATTACGGATAGGTTCTCCCTTTTTGGCGAGAAATTCACAATCATTCCATCCATCACCCTCTCATTCTCCTATTGCGAGTCATGCAAAGGGTCTAGGGTATCTCTTGTACATTCATTATCCCCTCCTAAGTGGTCTACTTAGCTATCCCCAGATCTTACCCATGTAAAGCTAAAATTCATGTATGCAAAAAGTAAAAACAAAGTTATCAAAGCAGTGATCCCTCAACGGAAAGTTGTTCAAAAAGGAAAATAAAATAAAAAAAGAATACAAGTCAAAATCAAAGAAAAATCATAAGAAATAGACCGATCCCTCGAAGGACGGCTATCATACATATTATTCTTGCCATTTATATTATGTATAAAGTATACCATACCCTCGAAGGATGGCTACTCTTTTATTATGGCATTTGGAAGGTTTCCTGCATTGATCAACCTTCCTTCTATCAACATCCTTAGAAATCTTCCTGCAATGATCAACTTTCTTCTATTGTTCTTTCCCTTTCCCAGAGCTAGGGCATAGGCATAAGGAACACCACCTTTGGAGATCCCTCTTCCCATGTACAAGTTACATCTCCAATCCCTTTGTCGTGTCGACATTAGATTTATGAGAATATTTTATACATATTTCCCTCATGGTCTTTTGGTATAACTAACTATCGTTCGTTATGTGTTAACTTTTTGTTATTGGTGCAAGTACAATGCCTTGAGAGGTAACCTTTCCTGTTTATCTACAATCCGATTCGAAGCATGGTTTCCTGTATGCCCTTGCTACAACTATGTTTCATTCATCTCATCAAGGTCATCTTTTATCAAAATCACATCAAATTTCACACTATGAATTCTATATCTATCCATAATATCCATGAATGCTCTGCAAATACACTTTTCAGTTTGTGAATTATACTTGATCGTCTTTGCGGTTTTGCGAATCCTACTTGAGGATCATTCTCAAGGCAAGTCCGTTATCATGTAGGTTCTTATCCCCCAACATGTTCAACAATGTCTTTGATTCGTTGCTCTTCACTCCTATTTCCACTCATAACCATTTGTATGCACATCATCTTTTTCATCTTTTCGTCCCCTTTCACTACTTTGTGTGTCTTCCTTTCATTTCCTCTGGATTTTCGCTTTGCCTCTTCCGCATCATATTCGATATCATCACTCCCACCACGTGGGCATCCCAATCAAGCATTTGCCTTACACTCTCCATCTACACTTCATATGTTCCTCCATCCATTCATGTCACACTCTTTTTTTCCTTGTTGTCACATTGTTATCACCTCCTTTCATATTTTGTTCCATTTTGGTATAAACCACTCAATATTTTCATAATTCTTCTTCTTCTTGACAGCGATCCTACTTAACCATCTCCGTCTCATTGCAATATTAATTAAGAGTCTATCTTATGATTGGTTTTCCATCTAACCCTTTGCATCCCATCATATTTCCCTCATCTTCTGTCTCCCATCTCTCATCATAATCATCTACTTCAACAACCATTCCACATATGTACCCAATACAATGTTGTCTTTCTCCTTCCTTATCGTCACTGCCAGTTTGGTGATCTTACTTAAATCCTTCTGTGGCATGGAAATCTTACTTAAGAGTCCCTATTAAGGATGATCTATCATCTGCACTCGCCCACCACTCCACATTCTCACCATCTACATCTTCTCGCCATTACCCATCATCACATCCTCTCACCTCCTCTTCCATTCTCACAAAAATCACTTCTACTTGCCCCCTTTTCATTTCCATCATCCCTCACTTGGTAATCTTACTTAACCATTTCTTCCCCATTCATTTCATGTCTTGTTTCTTCATCTTTATCTCATCTATTCTCATCCTTTGCATTCTCTCCTCACCTTCATCTTCGCACACATCATTATCCCTCCTTTCTTTACTCTTTCCACTCCATCTTCTAGAGTTCTCCCACATATCTACCCCCATAATTACCCGTCATTGTCATTTATCATCTCCTAACATTATTTCATCATCATCTTATGTTTCCATGTTAATAATTATTGGTGTACTTCTCTAAAAGAAATCCTCCCCATTTTACATGGCCTCATTCCTTATCTTTGACCTCCTCCATTCTATCTTCATTCCTTCCTTCCTTTGTGCCCTCAATCATTATCAAAGTGGATTTCTCCTAACATCCCTTTCACGGCATTGCCTTTTCTATCCTTTCCTCTCTTTTTCTTTCTACCTCTCCATCTTCAATTCTTCCTGGCCAATTTCTTTACCATCTTCATGATACATCTGACCTCTCTTTATTTTCTCATCGTCAACTTATCCTCATCTCACACATCTCCACATATTTTCCAATCGGTGTCATTCCTCCCCTCCATCTTCTCTTTACATTTCTGATACTGCTCACTCTTTATCAAATATCTCTCATTTTGGTTTCCTCCAGCTTGCATAATTTCCTCTGTTGTCCTCCTCCTTTCTACCCTGGTTTTTACTTCTATGTATCGTATTTTTTCCCGTTGTACCTTGCACTTCCTTCATACTTCCCCATTGATAACCTAGATTTTCAGCGTTGTCCCATCTTTTTATCATCTCACCATCCACATGCATTTCCATGTGGTTAGTTCCATATTCTTTGCCTTGGGTTTCATCACTATGATGCAGTTCCTTAAATTTTATTTGCTCTATCATCTCTTTCATTTTAAATAACTCTCTCCCTTTTTCATAAATTCACCCTCTGCTCTATCATTTTATTGTCTTCCCCTTATTTTTCCTTCATCATTTACCCCTTACTCTATAATCCGTCTTTGTTATCTTCTTCCTTCCCTTTCATTATTTTATTTCCTCCTCCATCTCCTTCCCTCTATTCCATATCTTTGTCTTCTTCACCTTCGGCCTTTATTTTTCTTCTCATAATCAACCATTCCTCTTGTCCATTCCTTCTCTTTCTCATTATGTCCTTCCAAACATCCTTCACACATAGCATTCACAATCAATTCGATGTTTCTTCATTTATGTACCATCATCAATCCATTTCATTACCGTTCTCATTCTTCTCTCTGTGACATTGACCTCTTCTCTTTTTGGGAACCCTGTCACATATTTTATCTTCATGCAAGTCCTCTCATAGGGGCATTGTCATATCCATTTCTAATAATCTCTTCCAATCTTCCTTAGACATTTTTGTCTTAGAGGATATCATAACAGACCATCACTATCGATCTTGTTCTTTTCCAAATATGTTTGCTCTACCTTTTCGCAAAAGTAGCTTGACTCCTTTTCCTATTTGTGAAGAAGTAGGATTGCTTCTGTTTCCTTCACCCCATTATTCATTTGCCTTCAACTACGAACCTTTCTTAAGAAACATGTATTCAACATCTTACTTAATACCCTCTTAGGGAATTTTATCCAATGTGTTCTTCATGCCCACATTCGTGTCCATACTCGTTCCCCCTGGGATATTTTATTTCAACATCCATCTTCCATTATGTCATTTTTATGCCCTATGTTGGGGCACCTTTTCATCCTCATACTTGCAGATGCATATAACTCACTTTTTATTCTTCTTGTGCCCTGTTTTGGGGCATCATTATCTTCATCCTCGTCCCTTTTGCGGATGCATGATTTTCACATGATTCCTCGTAAACAAAGGATTGCACATACCTTTCGCATTGAGTTTCACATATTTTGATTTTTTCCTATGACCCATTGGTCATCGGAGGCTTACATTCATCTTTGTAGTGGTCTTCATCCACTTGCTGGTCTATAGAAAATTATCACTGTCTCCATTGAGATCACAATTTTCCTCTACTGGAGTGTGATATTGGAGTCACCACCGTAGTATTTTCATTGATATTGCGATCCTTTTTCATCACGGGACATCTTGCCTTTGGTCATGTCTTTATCCATTCTCAGACACATATCTTCATTCAATTCATCTTGTTTTTGTCTCGTGGCTTGCTATCACAAACCACTCAACAAAAGGGGCAAATGTAGACACCAATTTTGGTGTGACCCCTCTCGTTCATCCCGCATTCGTTCTCCTTCATGCAACTTACCCTCTCACCTTTATCTTTCCTAAATTTGAGTAAATTCCATCTATTTACTCACCTTATTTAATTAATTATCAAATGGGCTCCATGTGGACCCATTTGATAATTAAAATTTTACATTAGCTCTCATATCAAATTATTCAATTCATGGGTAATAATATACCCATATGACGCTCCATTCTTAATTTCAAAGAATGGAATCTATTATCTCACCTACCCATTCACATCATGCTCCATAACTTCACCTAATAAAATCAAACCATGGGCCCCCTTTGAATCACATCACCTATTTTAGCTAGGGTGACTTTACCCAAACATGATTATCTTGTAACATGTAGTCTAACCTCACCATTAAGCTATAAATATGGGCTTTCCCCCTCGGAAAAAAAAAAGTGGAAAATTTTGGGAGAATCTTTGTTGTGAAATTATTTAGTCTCTTGTTTATCATATTATCCTCATGAAGCCATTGTAATGACACTATAATCCCCATAATATTATGCTCATGATTTGTTGGTTCACATAGTGTAGTTCATATTACACATTATTATACGGATCCGATAAGTAAATCCATCTACATACCAACATTTTTAGTTTCTTTGAGTTGTAAGATTGCTCAAATTATAGCGAGGTGTTCCTCATCAACTTTGTGCAGTATCATTCATCAGCATCCCCAAGCTATTAAGCCCTTGCATTTTTTACGATGTTTTATGTTTGTTGATTTCTTGTACACTAATCTAGACGGGAAGCCGGAAACTCTAATCAAAATGGGAGTACGTTGTGGCTAGGGGGTGAGTTGTGGCATGACATCACCAACCTCAAAATGCCGGTGTTATTCATGGCCATGGCTCACTTTTTTCCTTGTGCGGTAGGACCGAGAAGGAGGCGGGGTCAAACAAAGGAGAGGAAAATATTAACCTTCTGATTTGGTTAAATTGGTTGAGATAGCAATTGGTGAAAAGAGGAGAGGAGAGGAGACAAAATTTAAACTATTTTCTCTCTTTTATGTCAATTGATTTGGTTTTTCCCTTAATTATTTATATTGACTGCATTTATGATTCTTGTTATTTGGTTATATCTTGTTCTGGTCTGATATTTTTCATGTCCTACATGTTAAGAGTTGTTTTCATCCTCCTATCATATTTGTTTTAGGTTGAAGTTTTAAATTAGGTGCATAACTAGATTATTAGATCGATGTCCTCATCTCAGATGCCTCATAATGTTTTTTATCTGCTTTGTTTAGGTTGAAGTTTTGGTTTATGCGCATAAGTAGATTGTTGTATTATTATTTATTTTCTTATCAATATTTTTGATTAACTATTTCAACTTATCTCAGTGTATCTGAAACTTGGGAATATTAGATGAAATTTTAAGGGTTAAGATGGTATTAAGGAAACTTTCCATATGTTTCAGTGAGATTTTGACATGAAGATTGTTGTTTTCCGTGGTGGTTGATGTCATTGGTTGATGGTGGTGTAGGTACTAGATTATAATCCAAGAGAACATATTTAATTGGGCACTTTAGTATGCAAATAAAGATGCTACGACTGTAGCTAGTATACCATTTATCCTATAGTCATGTTCTCTACGATTTTTCGCAACGCTTTCCTCGCTTTTATGTGTGACACATCAATTGTGTTATTATGAGCTACATCTCATCACGAACTTAGAGCATGATGAGATAGACTTTAAGTTCTTAAGAATGGGAAGTTATTCATTCTCCAAACCAATGTGTTCAGTGGAGGGAAAGGATACATGGAGCAGCATATATACCTCTGGTTTGACCCTACAAAATATTTCCATTTTTACTTTGTTCTCTAGAACATGCATCATTTATTTGGATTGTGTAAGTATAGTTCATTGATTTGGATTTTAGATTATTTGAAAATGATATTCCAATCAAAGTCTTCAAGAACAAAGGCACGTTAGTTAGATATCAATCAAATTAAACCATGAAGATCTACTCAACTTATACAAGGCTAAGAGAATGAGCTACAAGAGGGGGAATCAGAAAACATGTTTGAGCAAAGCGTTATTCCACAATGAGGGTGTGATGCAAATGTTTCTCATTCACATTGTCCAACACTGGGCAAAAGGTGGTGGCAATTATTGACTCAAAAAGAATACAATTGTGGCATAATGTGTCTTTTGATTGATGTAAACCATACAATATTGGTTCAATGTATCTCCAAGGGCATTTGACTATGTTTCTCACAAGCATTTTACTTGCATTGTGTTAAGGATTAATTCATTTTCTTCCTAATGGAAGTAAGTGACTCATTGTTTATATATATAATGGAACAATTTACTGATCCTAAATTTTGATTTCTTTCACGTTAATTGAATTTTTATATACATAGCTCCCAATGATGTTGTCACCTTTTAATGATAAATATTTCAATGTTATGAATGAGATAAGAAAACTTACATCTCTACCTAAACAAAATTACTTCTACCACGTATCTTCGAAAAAAAATTAATTTAACCCAAAAATAGAATGAGCAATTAGCATGAGTTGATATTTTACTTGATCATTTCACTATTATAATATCAAACAAAAATGTCATATTTTGAGAGAATCATAACAAATATGAGCACTTAATTTTATTTTAAGTTTGACCAGAAATCAAAATAACACCATTAGCATTCGAGGCCAATGCCAATTTTAAGGATGCACATAATGACTCCAACATTGAACGTGTGATTCCTAGCGATTTGAAAGTGCGATCCTCACACTTCAAAGTGTGAGGATCACAATTTCCTCACACTTTGGAAGTGCAAGTCTGCACTTTGAAAGTGTGAGGCTCACACATTGAACTTACTTTTGCAGAATTTATTGTTAGTTTTTATTTTATTTTTAATCCAACGAGCTCATGCCTTATAATAGTTAGTAACCGCTAACCTTACATCGAGGCTTGCACTTTCAAATTGTAAGGAAAATGTGAGCATCGCCTTTTCAAATTGCAAGGATTCCACTTTGAACATGTTTTTGTAGGAATTTATTATTAATTTTTTTATTAATCCAACGGGCTCATGCCTTATAATAGTTAGGTAGCTAACCTTACATACTCCCAACATGAAAATCTAAAAACAGTGAAATTGGAATCCAATAATAGCGATACTAGAATCTAATAATAACAATATTGGAATCTAATAATACGAT
The DNA here is from genome assembly GCA_018340775.1 of Taxus wallichiana var. yunnanensis. Classification (NCBI taxonomy): domain Eukaryota; kingdom Viridiplantae; phylum Streptophyta; class Pinopsida; order Cupressales; family Taxaceae; genus Taxus; species Taxus wallichiana. Next base: position 848,664,780 of record CM031238.1, on the reverse strand, counting down.
ATTGGAATCCGGTAATAGTGATATCGAGAATCCAATAATATCGAAATTGGGATAATAGTGATATTGGAATCAATAATAGGGGGAAATTGAAATCTAATAATACGAAATTGGAACTCGAATAAGTCGATAATGACAATATTGTAATCAATATTGCTACTAATATAATCAATAATAGTAATAATGGAATCCAATATAAACAAAATGGAATTGATCTACACAAAAGCGGAGATAGATTTATTCCAAAACTTGTAATATTGGAGTCCAGATTCATTGGAATATGTCTAGATTTCTTGAAATAATTGTTCAAGACATTATACACTTCATGATGAGCACTAGGATCAATTATGGGATAAATATTTGGTGGAGGTATAGGGGATTGCCATAACTAGTTGTTTAGTGTGCCTTGTAGTAACCACATTAACCTCGGGTTTGATAAGAATAGAAAGAGAGTGCGAAGTAGCTTGGATGCTTTTTAGTAATGGGAATGATTTTATATTGTACATCAATAAAGAAGGATCCATGGGAGGTTGATACGTGAGTTAAGAAGAATTATCATTTGAGTTTCTTCTCTCAAGTCGAGTATGAACATGGACCTAGTTAAAGGGATAATAGCCCATATCAAATTGAGTGAGTGAAATATTGTGCTTAAGGTGAAGATCATAAAATATTTGAAGGTGATTCATGATGACACAAAGAAATAAAGTAAATAAAATGAGCTAAAAAGAGGACCATACACTAAATAAGGGATAATCCATAAGGGTCACCAAATGTTTACACTCTAAATATGATATGTAAGGGTTTTATAAGATTTCTTTCCTTACTTGTTAATAGGTGTAAGAGAGTTATGAGCATAATATTTTGAATAAATTAATCCACATTAACCATACGAGTCTAGAATATATTTATTAATATGGTAAAAATGATGAAACAATGAAAAATAACGTAAAAGATAAAGAGGGATGAGTCCTTATCTTCTCATAGAGGTAAAAGGGCAATATGGATGTGTGGCTTTGAATGAAAATATTGTTAAGAACCTAGAAGTGCTTTGTTCAGAGACTATAACTAGAAAATGTTCATGCACATAACCATACATCTCTTATTGGGGCATAGTACATTTAGGTCTTTCTTTGTATGGTTTTGAAGCTGCAAATGATGCGGATCTTTAAATTCTAAGTGCCTTTTGGTGGTCTAGAACTAAGCTTCATAGTCCACTACTAAGGATAAAAAATCGAGACAATGACATGATGAAGGAAACACTTTGGAATGTCTACTCTAGCATATCATGAACATGGTTAGATAACAAGATATTAAATTTGTGTGCGGGTCGTAGTTGTATTGACCTAAAGTTCAACTTGATATTAAACCTATTCATGTGTTTCACTACATCCCCTTGCAAGTGGGAACAAACTCCATGTAATTCTCTAGTGTAGTTACGATAGTGTATGTAAATATAAAGCTCGCCCCTATGTTTCTCTTGCGTATCTTGACACAAAGTCTAATGGGCATAACTATAAATAGAATAGATATATGTCATGCATGGTAGTGATATAGTGTGATGTGATCCGGATGTTAAACTATTTCCCTTTTTTACTTAAGGAAATTTACAATGTGTGGCTTGATTTGTTCTTTCTAATATTTTGATCTAGTACCTTTAAAGTCTTGGTAATGGAAGAATCTAGACTCGTGAACCTATTTTGAGTACTTAGGACCTATGTGGTAGTTTTTCTAAGGGATATGAAACTTCTTTATGAAGCTTTAGGAGATACTTAGTTCTTTTAGAGAGTAATTTGTAATGAATTCTATTAAGAATGCCAAGTGAGTTTGAATGGTGAGTTAGACTTTCTTATATAGGTTTGTTTAGGTTAGCTATCACTTTGAAGTTGACCAAAAGGAAAGCAATCCATACAAATCACCCCATGTCACAAGGCGTGGTCCCAGTTGTATGGTTCCATAGAAGAAGTAAATGATGACAAATAAATACTATGGGAAATATGCCTATGAGTGACATATTACTTTGAATAATTTAATACGGATGAGTGAATGAAAAAATAGTATGTAGAGTTGAGAAAGTCATACGAGAGAGAGAAAGATGATTTAATTAGGCTTAAGATGTGAGTGTAAGTCATTGATGCAAGACCATCCACGAGATTGTGCAAGTGTGTACCACTCAAAAAATGGAATTATTTAATTTTATATTTTTGTAATTTTATCTGATGTACTGATTGTCAGCTAAGGGGTTTAGGAAAATTCGTCCTTAAATTAGAAGATTGGGATAGCGTCATGTTTTGTAGTTCATTTTATTGACTTACATGTTTACTTTAGAGGCGATTGACTATTGTAGAAGGTTGGGTGTTTTATTAAGAGCATTTTATTTTATTTTTACGAGGAAGGTAGGATATAGGAGGGGAAAACACAAGCAGTTGTATTCTCTAGTTGGAGAAAAAAATTGTTATATGATGGACCAAAGCTTGTCCTTGTCTTAAATAAATGTCTTGTTTGGTGATGGTTGTTGATTACCACAAGTCCTATAATTAATAAATATTATTGTGTTTATGTTTATTTGATCCTTGCCTCACATATATTATAGTCATATGTGTGATATTTTAGTGTTCTACAATTCTACTAATAATTTTGTTTAAGTGTATGAGTATTTGTCAAGCATGCGAAATTACATGTGTGTCTTAACTACACCATTATTTGGTATCAATATCAATAAAATATCTTGGGCGAGTGTTTGAGAGAAGGAAGAAAGATAAGCTGTCAAACAATAGTTTTCATAAGTGCAAGTTAAAATATAAAGTGTAGAGTTTCTTCCACATGTGTGTGTATGTGGGTAGAAGACAATAAAAGGTCATCAAAGCTTAGAGGAGGTAGATAATCCTGTGAGAGTTGAGAGTGTGATTAAATGTGTAAAAGAAGTGGAATCTAAATTTATTGGTGTAGGGTGTACAAAATGATCCCTTCTTATAAAATATAAGCATTGAGAAATGTGAAAATTGATACTAAGTCTCTTATGTTGAGTGAACAAGTTGTGAAAGAGAAGTTTTCAGTGACGGTAGAAGTGCTAATGAAGCACAATTAGAGTGTGAAGAAGAAAGTGAATCTTGGGAGATTGTGTAGATAATATATTACCTTATAAAGTGACTAGGGGTTGTGGTTCTTAGCATGAAGAAAGGTGGAAGCGGTGTTGTCATTGAGGAGTGATCGGGATGTGAAAATAAGTCTAAAAGATAGAGCAAATTGTGAAAAGGAAACTTTTAGAAATTTGAGAAGAAAGTGGATTACATATGAATTTGCAAATGAGACTAGAATTAGAAGAGGAATTGAGAGGCAAAGAGAGTGATAAAGAGAAAAGAGAATGTTGTTTTTAGTAGTGGGTTCTGAAAGGTATGAAAGTAATATGAGAAGTGGTTTTGCAGATAAGAAACTTGCGAAGCTTTGTTGAAGTAAGAAAAGAGAAATGAAGAGTTTAAAGATGTTGAAGTCTGAATTTAGAGTCACGACATGTGAGTATTGAATTACAATAAAGGAAGATGAATAAGGTCCAAGAGTCATTAGTGCCTAAAAGAGAGATTGAAGCACTAAAGTGAGATTTATAGAATATATGATATTTCTTGGAGATCCTAGAAGTTGAAAATGAGTCAGGAAAGTTTGTGAAGATGAGGAGGAGTTCTTATTGAGTGAAAAAGAGTTTGAAGAAGAATAAGAATGCAATGAACAAGAATAAAATTGGATTGAAGAAGGGATGAGTAGAAATATGAGGCAAACGTAGAATATTACTTCACTATAGAAGGTGAGATTCTAGATGATGATGTGTATGGTGCATGAGATAGATGTGAGTAGCCACGAGGAGACAAAGAGGGAGAAATTATCTTAAAATAGGACAAGAAAGAGATAAATGTTGGAGAGATTTTTTTGTACCCATGATGAGGATGTTGCACACAAAATTTTACGAAAGTGGAAAATACCCACATTAAGAGAGGAGTTGCAAGGAAGATTCATGAGTTTAGAAGAGAGCATTAAAAAACCAAATTTTAAAATAATATGTTTGAAATTATGAGAGAGGTTTTTGTTCATCTTTGTCTTATGATGAAAAACCACTCTCTATTTTTTTACAATAATAATATTTAATGAGATATGTGTTTGAAGGTTTTAATTGTGTGTGAAGGTGTATAGAAGTAGAGTATGCACATGTGTTTATATAGCCCTTTGAGGCTAAGGGTTATTCTATGTGTGATTATACATTTGATTAAGATTATGTGTTGAAATTTTTAATGCCCATTGAGGCTTGAATCAATAAAAAGAATGTTGTTTTGCATTATAAATTGTCATGTTAATCTATAGTTGCTGAGTCAGGCTTTTATTGATTGAGTCCCATTACCTTAAAGTTAATACACACAAATTAGATAACTAAAAAAGTAGTGTTAAAGGTGAGGAGTATGCCCAAGCCATGCATAATGTGCACATGGAAGTAAATATAAGGTTGGAAGAAAGTGGTAACAAATACAAACATTATGTTGATTAGAAGTGTAAGGAGAAAGTATTAGAAGTTAGATACTTGGTGTTATGTAAGGAGAGGTTTCCAAAGGTGAGCACAATAAATTTAATACGAATAAGATTGGGCCTTGTAATATTTTACACAAGTTCTCATCCAATGCGTATGAAATAGATTTTTCGAATGGATAGGTATTTCACCTATCTTTAATGTTTTGGATCTATACCTGATTTGTTGATTACAAAAGTGAAGAGAACTGAAATGACGAATATTGACCATTTATTAGAGATCAAAAGTTCTTGAGAAAACAAAATAAGATATGGAAGTAATCATATACATTGAAGAATTAAGGAAGCCTGAGGAATAAAGACTATTATGAGTATTTAATCAAGTGGAAAGGGTGTGCAGAAAGGATACTGACTAGGATATCTGAATTTGAAGTTGTCAAAAAGGGATAATCCGATGAGGAGCTCACAATCACTCCATGATTAGGATATCATGTTCTATTTACCCTATGTGTCTAATCTAAGAGCATCCACATGATTGTGCAATCATGTGTCACTCGAAAAAAAAGAAGCTATTAAATTTTATAGTTTGTTTATTTTTCCTTGATGTCTGTTATCTGAAGCTTATGGGTTTTAGGAATTTGACCTCCTTAAATTAAATTTTTTGTAACTTTCCCATTTTGTAGTTCATTATATTAAATGTGTGCTTATTTTAGGGAAAGTTGATTTTCATAGAAAGGTCGGGGCTTTTTAGTAGGATTGTTTTATTTTATTTTTAGGATGAAGGTAAGAGATATTAGGGAATACACAAAAGAGATAACATTTTTTTGAATAAATTATGTGTTATAATAGTGGACAGGTACATCAGTTGTCTTGAAAAAATGTCCTACTTGGTGATGGTTGTTAATTCTGTGCATGTCTATAATTGATAAAGATTGTTGTGGTTATTTTTACTTGATCCCGCTTCACATAAATTACTTATCTTATGTGTGATACTATAACATTCTCTTTATTATGCTAAAAAATTTAAGTGTATGAGAATTTTCTAGCATCGAGATCTACAAGTGTGTGTTTTTGCATCAATCATAACATAAGAACAAATCCAAACTTGTCATTGCCAAAGGATAAGTTACCAAATTTATGTGTCTACAATAGGTGGAAACAAGTGGATATTCTATAGAGACTTTAAAATCCATGTCACCTATATAGAAAATAACCCAAGATCTTCTTCATGCATAAACTCTGAAACCAAAAGAAACTAAGTATAAACTCAAATGAATATAGTACATGGAAACACATAAACCCTAAATTATGAAATATTTAATAAATTGATCTCTAATAACATGCGAAGTGTGAAGGTATTCTAAGGTATTGATGTATTCCCCATGATATTACATCTCTCTGAATGACTTTGAATAACTCTCTAAATAATCTATAAGTGTGGAATATAGTCTAATTTATGTATTTCCAAGGTTCTTAATTAAATGATCCTATTAGCCAATTGGTGTCATGTTCATTTATGATTGGTACAAATAATATCTCAAATATGATTGAATTGCTTACTTCTGAAACCATTTTTATATTTTCTTAATAAATAAATAAATAAAATAACATACTATTCTAACTTAATCATAAGTAAACATAAACCTAAGGTAAATGATGTTTTACACTAATAATAGATTCTCAATCCATTTTGATTTTCCCACTCTAGAAGGAATCATCTGGTATGCCCATCTTAATGATGATGGTGTCTCCATTCTCAGATGTAGGACCCTTCATGTTGATGATGTTACCAAACGCCTAATATGTGCTCCATTAAATACAATACTCACTCCATAGTAATGATAGTCCCTCCATCTTGAGAACCAAGACCGTCCATGTTGAGGATGTTATTTCCCAAACTCCCAATAAGCAATGTTATTCTACAAACTCCTAATGAATAGGATTTTATCACATAGCCTCCACTCTTCCCTTGTACATGGTCATTTCTCCACCTTGTTGTGTCAACGAAATGGTTAGAGTTTGCCACCTCCTCAAGGTAATTTTTTCTTGTTTGGTCAAGTAAACAAAGATGGGGGACCAAAAAGTGGCCAAAAATACGCTTTTTGTTATGTTTTCCATAACACGCTCATTTTATGGCTCAGGCGCATTATAACTCGATAAGGTAAAATTAAGGCCATGTTACAGCGCAAAATGGCCCAGCGTTAAACTAGATTAACCAAGCCGAAACACACTCACATTCTTGTTTACAATGTGGTATATCGCGTTATCTCTCCCAAGTGGACATATTCCACATTGCAAACATGAACGTGAGTGCGTTATAATGCACTCATGTTTCATCTTATTTGGGTTTGAAATTCCCGATCCATGAAGCTTGAATTTTCCTTGGATCATCATAGTGTTTGACAAAAAAACATTAAAACCTCATGTGTACACCCCGATATCTCATGTGTTATAACATAATATTAAAAAAATTATCTACTGATATCGAAGCTTGGTGACGATGATATACTTCTTTCTAAAATCGATTAGCTTAAGGCTTTAATCAGTAATTTCTTTTACTTAGTGCATTCTTTCTTGCCAAAACCTATGCATACATTTTTGTACCACAATTTATGATTTTTTCATCGAATTTTTTAAAAATGCCTTGTCTAAACTCCATTCTACATGCATTAAAAACAAAAATTTGACTATTTTCTCAAAGATTACGGAGGTTCACACACAAATATTTCATTTTTCGGGATGTGTGCACTTTGGAAATTAATTAAAAATTAAATATTCATCCAAAAATTATGAAAAATTAATGGTACCTCATACATGGTATTAGCTAACTTTTTCTACTAAAGGGATTTGTCGAAAAATTATTTATAGAACTCAAAAAATGGGGGTGGGGGAACACACTCGAAATAGGTTATTATTTTTGACACTAAAATAGACCACTGATTTGTGTGTGCACCACATTTGACCCTCTTAATCTCCACCATTAAAAAAAAATAGTAGTTTAGAAACTAGATTATGAGATCTACGGTACTTATTCTTATCACTTTATCAAATTTTGAGCATATGCATGCCAAATTCTTAGATGAAGTTTAGGTTTAAGTAAAAATGTGTCCACTTTTGACCCCCTTTTGGTCCCCCATTTCCATGCACTTACTCGTTTGTCACATTAGACACATTTGATTCAAGTAAAGGTTAATGTGGTCTCTTCTCTTCTAATTTGGGGCATCATGGTGCCTTATGCTGTTGAGATAATTCACATACTCTATATGGTTGGACCACTTTTGAACCACATGTGGAGGATCCTTCAGTCTTCCCTCCCAAGGATGATCCACCACCACATCTAGTGTTGTTTTTTCTTGTGCTTAATACTTTTTATTACATATTATGCAATTTTTTCCTATTATGGGTTACCTTTTTAGTGTTTTCTTGGTGTCATTTGTTTCTCTATCTATGGTTTTGGGATTTGATCTCTTAGGACCACCTTTTCACTGTAACCATCTTATATCGATTGTTAATATATTTCTATTTTCCAATAAAAAAATCCTAAGGAATGATGTTATTCTGAAATCCATAATTTTTTTCAATATATTCATATGTTAACTCAATCAACACTTAAAGATATTATCACGGCCTTGATAGGTGTTGCATCTCTAGATGAAGGGTTCTTATAGTCGGAGGATCGAAACAAATGTTGTGAGTGTGTAGAGTGCATTGTTGTATGCGCTTTGTATCGGTGTTTTCCATGTTGGCGCCTTAAAATGGTTTCATCATATTCATGTAAAATGGTGTGTAAAATGAATTTCAAAATGTTGGAAACATCATATTCATTATTCCTCCAAAATGTCCACTTTAAATTTGGAGGTATGAAAAATAAACATGCACTAGTAGAAAACTATTTTAACAAATTTGGCGTGTAAAGTTTCCGAAAAAAATATCTTTAACGGCGGTGACTCATGAGTTTGTTAAGAACATTGTGTTGTAGAGCAACAATTTCATCACTAGATTCATGTGCGATTGAGTTCATATTCATTTTATTTACGAGGAAGTTGCGGATGAGTTGTATTGGCGAAATAATTTGTCACAGGAAAAATTAGTTATTTTCACCAATGCTCTAGGACTAGGTCCCTCTTAGGAATGGGGAGGCTCTTATTTATTGAATGTAGGAAATAATTAAATTTTCTAGGTGGTCATTAGCTTGAGGATCACATATGAATACTCCACTAAACCTATGAAAAATTACTTTATATGGGATACGAGGAGGATCTTACTTGGAGAGAGGTAAAGGGTAGATAGGAGAATAGGGAGAGGGTTAAGGTTGTGAATAGGAACTTGCATATTTTCACCAACATTAACAAGAGGTATTTCTCGATTCAACATGAAGAAAATAATTGTGGAAGCAGCAATGACAAGATTAATAAATCAAAGACATAAAATTCCTTCTTGATTGTTTAAGAGTACAAAGCTTGCATAGTTGAAAGTAGGATGTAAAACATAGAAAAGAGAGAAGAAATAGCTTCTCACTTGTAGTAGGAGAACAAAATCTATCAACCCTTTGGAATAGATAAGTCGTCCCAATATATAGCTTACAAAGTGTCTCTTCTTCTCCCCAGTGACTTTTCATATTCCTATCACTTGTGACCTTTCATATTCTTGTAGGAAAAAAATAAGTTCTTTTCTTATTTATGAAAAGGAACTTTTATAATGCAAAATACAAAGGTCACTTAAGTGAATAAGATGAAATAGCCAAAAATTACATTCCCAACGAAGAATTAGAATGTGGAGAGAGAAGGAAGAGAGAGAAGTGATCAATCTAATGATGAAGATCTTGCTCTTGATGAATTCTGTGAAAATGCTCCATGGATGAAATTTTTCCCTTGACATCTTTGTTGAACCGAGCCATTGTGGTAGTGAAACCTTTTTCTCTTATGAGATACTCTTTCTCACCAAGGAGTGAGAATCAATACAACTCATCTCAGATATCAATGGGGAAACACTATCCCAATGGGTTCTATATTTATTTCTCGATCTCAATCTTTTCCATCTTCACCTTGGAAATAGGGGTCACGAGAAAAATTGAACAAGAGAGGATCTCAGGTGATAGTAATTTCCTTTTTTCAATGATCTTCTCCACCCATCCATCCATCATTGGCTCAAAAACTAAGTATTTGATCTTCATGATGATAAAAGCTAGTGAAATGGATAATGAGATGGATGGATATGAACAATTTTACCAAAATTTACAATTTTTAGTGCGGTCTACCCGGATGTCTATTTTTAGAAAGTTTCTCAAATTGACACTTTTGAGTGGTCTTGACATGAAAGGGGTGATTGTGACTCAGAAAGTGACTAGTTTTAAAAACTTGTTATTTTTAGCATGTGAGAACCTGGAAAAACTTACTATTTTAGAAAGTGGTCTTCTGGGTGTCAGAATGAGATGAGAGTGGTCTTGAAAGTTTCGTTTTCATTTCTGAGATGCTTTGCTCCAAATTTTAGGCAATTATCTTATCAGATCAATTGGGAAGTGCAAATTTCATTGAAGAGGGCATAATACTAAAGAAAACTTAGTCCTCCATATCTCCAAAAATACTCCACTTCATCATGCAATAAATGGCTCAAATGAAATCTAATTTTATGAGGATCATCTGCTCCAAATTTCAAGCAATTTGGCTTGTTGGATCACCCGAGTAAAATGCAAATATAATTAAAGAGGGTAGAATACTAAGAGAAAACTCAGTCCTCTATATATCCAAAAATACTCCACATCATCTATACAGCTTGCACGGTTGCAGATTTTCAGGCCTAGTCACTCTTTTAGCACAAAGAGTGATGACGGTGACCAAAATATTACGAATTGTGCGGTGAAGGATCAAAAATGATATATCCACCATGTAGTGGACTCTAAGATATTTCTATTGACTATTTGTTTAGCTTCCAAATCCTCCTAGAACTCCCAAAATCTTCAGGACAAGGTCACCTTCTTCGTTGAAGCTTGCATTCCCGTATCGAAATGACTTTGATTTTCCTTGGATGGATCTAGACATCACATGCCTTACGGTACTCCTTGAAACTACCATGGATCTCTTCATTTATCTTCTACATAACCTCCAGATGGGTTGAGCCCTTGCGGTTATCTTACATCATAGTATTCATTTTTTGCAAAATGGCTAAAAATAGCCCTTTTAATGCCTCGGGGAACATTGTTCCACCTTAGAACTTAGTAGCTTCATGAATCCATTTAGATATACTTCCTTGCACATGAAACACACTTGAAAACCATGTTAACACATTCCTCTTAGCTAGAATGAGGATGACATAGTTGATAGGGTGGTGGAAGAAAAGGGTTCATGATGGCCCAGGAGAGGAGGTTTCAAGTGGAGGTTAGGTTGTTATGGCATGTTAGACATTTGGCATGACAACAAATTGCAAACTATGTCGGAAGTGTTAAGAACTTAGTGTGATTGTAATATTGTTTGATATAGCTCTAATATTATTTGATATTGCTCTAATATTATTTACGGATTGTTACAAACAACCTACCTAATAATATTGTAATTTGTTTCCTATATTATAGGAAACATATTCCTATTTATTTGTAACCTCTTCCTTTGAATAATCAATCATGTGAATTTCATTTGGTATAAGAGCAAGTTTACTAGTGCAAAATTAAAAACTGGGATGTTAATTGTTATAGGGCCTTACGCAATTTTCCTTTGCCCCGAGCATTGGGAGTATGATCATTTAGGAACATTTAAGTTATTTCCATGTTTTTTTATCAGTGGCTGCTATATGGATCAAATCTGGATCTATTATACCAGTGTGTATTAAAATTTGGATATATGTACGAATTCGATCTACAAATTTTCAATTCTTTTTCATTAGGCTCATTTTTCACGTTGGAAATCTCAATAATTTACAGGTTCTGGATTGTGTGAGAGTTAGACAAACATCTAAATTCTGACAAACCTCTGTTACAACATGAGGCATATAACCATTCAGTTGTCATGTACATGACAGTGAGGACGAGGAGTCATTTTCTTTCTTTCAACACCTCAACATGATATTTATATAGTGACACAGTGATCAGTAGACTTGATTTGGTCACATCTCCACGATTATGATAAAATTAATGCAGTCACATTTGTGACATTAGTAGATCGATCACAGTATATTACTATTATTCTTCCTTCAGACAGTATTCTGCTTGCATCAAAACACCAGACTGGTTTACAGGTGATTCATCCTTCATACTTGACTCAGACATTCTTATGCAGCATTTTTTCCTTCTCGACGGTCGAGACGTATGTAATGGCGGGCAGTTTTTGTATCGATTAGGTTTAATAGTTTTATTTGTTATGTATTGTTTGTCAATTTTATGCTGGCGGTTGTATAATTTCAAAAGTAGTCATGTTTTACTACTTTTAAAAAATAAAGTCAATAAATTCCTAGAGTGTTTTAATAGTTTATATAGTAATTGTTTAATCCAATATTAAAATTGGATTTTATGTTAAAACTGGAATTAGTGCTCATGTGTTGCTTGAGATCCGAAGTCCGAGACGTGGAGAAACTCTCTGCTTGGAGGTGGAGACATCTTCAGCGCCCACCACTTTCTGCTGCGTAGTCGGAGTTACGTCTTTGCCGCGTCGTCCTTCGCCGTCGTAGCGTAGTCCCCACCTCCCCTCGGCTTCGGTCTCATGGTCGAGGTGCTCGTCGGGTGGCGCGTGCCCAGGTCGGCGTAGTTCCTCCCTCCGTGGCGCGGGCCGGTGACATTTTCCAAATGCGGCTCGGTGGCGATGGCCGGGGGAGGCCTCTACTGCCCCAAGGCAGCGATGGCTCTGCGGTGCAGGGCTCCTCTCTCTAGTCACAATAGTGGCGGTGGCTCTGCAGGTGGCCTTCCACCCCTCTAGTTCCGAGATAGGGTTCCCCCACTGATAAATTTCCTCATTTGTCTCTTCTTTATTTCTCACGGCCGAGACAGTATGATCCAAACACATGATCGGGCGTGGTGGGATCTTGCATTGTCTTCTCTTGACCCCCTCTGACAGGTTGGGGTGATGCTTCGCCGCCTCCGCCTCCTCCTCCATCTGCCATGCCATTTGTTGTCATTGTTTAATTCTCTTCTCTATGATTTGTCACTTTTGTGACTTGCTCTTTGTCTATCACGCTTTTTGTATCCAGCAAGTAGGGTGTGGTGAATTTTGGGGTGTGACTTCTCCACCCGCTTTTTTGGTTGAAACCCTATGTGCTTTTTCTTGATCGTATCAATATAAAGTGTGTTTCCAATTAAAAAAATGGATTTTATAAAATTCAATTAAAGTCAAGTGTCATTTTGTGTATATAGTTAGTCAAACTGTAGTGTCAAAGGCTTATGGTCAAAATGACATTATCATTTAGTGTATCAAAATTGTCATCAATGTGTCTTGGTGATTTTGTAAAATTGTCGATGTCGAGATGAGAGTCTAGTCGAGTTAATATAATTATGTGTTGTCACTTTCAAAATTAAATAGATTCATTTTTGTATCACATTAAAAAAAGTGTATTTTCTTAAGTCATCAATTTTGTGTCATTTTGTCAAAGTGTTGGAAAACAAAAAAATTGCCTCACGGATGCATTTTCAGTGTTACCCGATGTCTTAGAAAATAAAGTGTTTCACATTAAGGGAGAAGTTATAATAAATACAATGTGGAAACCACTAAACTTGAAAGTGTTATTTGGTGAGTTAGTGACACGTCGACGTGGAGGCTAAAAGGAAGCGAAAAGGAAGGAGGTCGTGTGAGCCTCTCGTTAGGTGCTAGTGTCGAGAGGCCCCGTATTAAATTTGTGGCATATATTTTTTCAGTTATTGTGAAAATAAGAACAAAAGCATGTGCTTATTCATGTAGAATGTGTGAATATGATATTTCTAATGTAATTTCTTGAAAGTGTTGTGATATGGTGTGGAAGTGTAGATCTATAAAAACAATTTTATAGGAGGGTAACCTTGACATACTTCTTGGAAGTGTAATGTACCGGTGATGAGTTCACTAAGATGAAGTGAGTGATCATGTGTGTGAAGATCTATACAGGTAGTACACATACCTAAAAGTATGTGGTGGCATACAATTATGTTTTCGGTGCTTCTTGCCCCATGTTCGCACTAAGTGGGGGAATGTTAGGAATTGATATGGTTATTTCTCACATTTATATTCGATTAGTTGTTAAAACATATTATTAATAATAATATTGTTATATGTTACAACAATATGATGCATATAATTTGAATGGGTTCGATTATGATTTTGGTTGAGAAATTGATGGAGATATGATAATTATAGGAATGGCTTTCCTATAAAGATGTAATGATCCCATATGAATAAATACAATTTTCTATTGTGAAAACTATGACCAAACTCCACATTGGTTATGGGCCCACCATGCTTCCAGTTGAACATTTACTGATTTTATTTTGATTTGATAAAATAAATGAAATACATTCCATGAGAGCACATATCTTTGAGTCATTTGTCTCAAATCTTTGCCATGACGCTTTGTGTATGTTGTCATATTTTTTTCCATGTGTCTCAAAAATACACTATTTGTTATGTTTTGATGGATTCCTATTCCCTATTCTAAAGATCTCATTTTGGCTCGAGATGGGAGCCCAAATTTACACTTAGCAAATGTGTTTGCTTGAAATTTTGAAAGGCCTTTTCAATGAAAACCTCTTTATTACATATCCTAAAATGATTGTAGTCTAGGAGAAGTAAATCTTTGGCCTCGATTAAATATTCCCTCTAGGTCCTTATGTATGCTTCTTCATTAAAGGAAATTATAAGAAAAAATAACACAAAGAGGCAAATGCACTAGACCCCATGACTACCAAATTTTCCCAAATCTAGGTAAGCGTAGTTAGAAAATTGTCAAACCATATATTTCCCAATGTATGTTTTTATCTCCAATCATCTCCACGACACCACCATGCCAATTTATGCAAAGGCATAGATAGTCACCATTGTCCTATAAGAGGCGATGCTTAACCTTGCGAAATCCACCGCCAAATTGAGGGTATTGTTCAAATAGGTCATAATGTCCTCTACCATCATAACCACCGTGTAACCACCATTGGTAAATAATTTCCACATCATTTGTAAAGATACTTAAATCATAGTAAATCAAGCTACTTTAAAAGGAAAATAAAAATAAAACAATGTATTTGTAGCAGATCCCAATACCTTATAACTCCTAAGGGAAATAATTTATAGAAATAAACAATTACTTTGGATCACATTCATTCTTTGATTAAGTACATTGTTCCATTTTAACGTATTGTCGATATCACATTTCCTACTTTGTCAAATATTTTGAGAGCATCCTTGCAAAATCAATGGTATACATATATGTTACATTATGGACATTCCATGAAACCGCATGTTATGATCCTCATGTGTAGCCAAATTTCACTAATGCCTCGGAGCTTTTGGTGTAACGTTTTGTTACATTTGGTATTAGATTAACTACCCATGTCCAAATCCCACTTGGTTGGATTACGCGTGTAGCCAGGGGCACGTGGGGCACCTAAATATCGGTGAAGTGGGGCTCATACGTCATTAGGGAGTGCGGGGCATAAAATCAGCTCGAGTCGAGGGCTTCTGTGGAAGCATGGGATGTTATGATCCTCATGTGCGTATTTCTGATGCCTCGAAGTTTTGGTGTAAGTTCATTCAGATTAGAATGTAAACATGAAAATGGCTTGAAAAATAAATGAAAAAAGTAAGAAAATAAAAAAATAAAAACCTTCCTTTGAGTCTTCTTATAACCTTAAGATGAGATATCTAAAGTGTTACTACACTTGTTGGATATCTTGGGATAGTTTGATTATGGATGCTCCAATCTTTGTCTCAAAGGAAGAGGAATGCTATAAGCAAATGAGTGAACACAAGGAAAACCTTTTGGTATACAAGTTTGAATGACAAATGAACAGAATTTTGTTGCAAATGCTTAAATATTCCAAGGATGAATTGCAAAGGAAAGAACCTCATATTTATAGCTGAAGGAGAGGCCATGGATTGTGGATCAAGGTTTGAATGGGTTGCAGGATCATGAATGTTTTTTCTGAAATATCCATTTGATTTGGTTTGTGCTAGTTAGATGGTTTTAATATTCATTAAGGGGAAATGAATATTTGGTTGGCTTTTGATTTTATTTGAGAAGGTGGTTATACGTGAATTATTATTGCTTCCACCTTTGTAGGGTTCTAGAACTTGAGTGGAGTGGGCTAGTTCAACTTGAGTGACTAGGATAGTGAAGTGGAGCTAAGTGGAGGGTGAGTGGATAATTAACTATTTATTTAAATAGTTAATTAAATTATCCAAGAGATATAAGTGTATGGTTTAAGCATGATAAAATTAATTAAATTAATTCTAAAGGGGTGTAGGTGACTTCTAATGGAATGCGAAGGGTAATGATCAGAATGCCAGATTCTAGAACTCATTTTGGCATATTATCTGAAAGGATTAGGAATGGCTAGAAATAGGTATGTATTTTTAGGGTGTCTCTGACTCTTCCATATTCTTGCTCAACTCTCTACAGAACTTTGAGGCAAAACATGAAACATTTTTGTTGTGTTGATTTCCACATCTCCGTGGAACTTTTTTAAAATGTTATTGAGGGATCATTTCAGAACATGAATACCTTGAGAGGGAAGACCGTTCTTATTCTCCGTCACTATCACTATTACTTGTTGACACGAGGTGCCAACTTGTAGATTTCATGAAAATAGAAAGATGCTTCATACTTCATTCCTTGATGAAAGTATTACGATTTCAGACACCCGACTTAATCTGCAAAAAAATTCAACCTCCATTCTAGGAAGATTCATGATGTGGGAAAACAAATGTGAATGAAAAGTTCATTCTCTAGTAATTAAGTAAAAATTGTTAGCGGGAATTTTTCTCACTTTATATTTCAGAAAATGGCCCGATAGAGGTGGTGTAAAATCTAAAATAGTTAGGGAACATCATCTATTAACAAGTGAACTTCTATTCTTTTTAGAGTGGAAGTTCCCTAAATGCGATGGAGGTATTTGCGTTTTGGTGATTTTACCAAACAAGCACAAAGGAGACAAAACTTAAAAGGGAAGAGGATAAAGGAGAGAAAAGAAAGGGGGAAAGGGAGAAACCCTGACAAAATAAAAACATGAAAACTACTTAGGTAACTCTAGGAAAACATAAACTAAAACCTCTCTCTTTCACATGGAAGATCCAAACTTAATAGTAGCTATTGCATAAAGAGAATAGAATTAATCGAGAATCAAAAATTCTTTGGGGTTAATAGATTGTTTGATATGATACAAACTCCATGAGACAATAATTAGAAACACAAAATCTACATATCAATGCATCCCACACAATGAATTAACATTAAAATGTATCTTCGATCATGAATAGTAAACAAAGTTCATAATCAAAAGAAGCTTAAGCACACAATAACATGATTCTCATTCTCGAGTTAACATTCTATATTTCATGGAATTGAGTTGAAATAGATACACCTAGAGTGCAACAATTACTCCTAATTCAAAGAAAAAAAGATAGGGAAAATGGCCAACCTCTTACGTGGAAATTCTCCCTATTTATATAACCTATAACTACCAATAATACGT